>KZ652379.1:141151-154921 GCA_001010745.2 Gerris buenoi | reverse complement strand
GTACTCATGAAAAATAAAATCTTTTACATACGTAATATACATAATATAATACAATTGAGTCTATATTCAATAAATATAATACAAAATACATATTGAAAGGTGTAATTTATTTATACTCCTAATATTATTTTTACATACTACTTTTTACATACCTATTTATACATACTCCTAAATAAATTAAAAATGACTATCACGTTTCAAATCTAGATACCTTATTATTATAAACAACCAACGCTAGGCTGCTTGAATCCCACACTGGTATTGTGAATTTAGTAGTGGACAGATCAACATATTTCTCGGTGATATGTGATATATAGTCCCAAAATCGATCATTGCGATGGCTTATTTTTTGGCTTATAAAATCTTCAATATAACATTCTTCAACTTCTTCACGGTCTACATAGGGAAGTCCGAAGATAAACTTAATCAGTTGGCCATCTTTGGTAGAACATCGGTAGTCCTCAGTAAATCCTAAATCCTGAATTTTTCCTAAGTGCTTAGAGAAGACATTTCGAAGACTTGTTGGATTTCAATTTCAAAGTCCGCTGCAAGGTTCTTTGAGTTTAGATGGGGTGCAAGAGGTATAACCCGGGTTACCTGACCTCACCCTTTAGATTTAGACTAAGAGGCTGGCGCACTTCGACCGTAACCTTTTTCTAATCCGAAGGGGGGCTGGCGCACTTCGGTACCAGCCAACTGAATAACCTCCAGTAGAAAGAACACCAGATTGGAATAAAAATAACAATACATATAAATCTTTAATAATTAGATTTATAGCAGATAGTCAACGAACTAATTAAAGAAAAAGGACTGCTAATGGAAACTGGGATACGTTACTAGCCATTTATGAAAGAGCAGAAGTTGCTAGTCAGCTATGTATTAGGAAGAAAGCATTAACTTTAAAATATGATGACAGTTATGAATTGTCATCATACTTCATAAAAATTGATGAGATTTAATTAGAAAAATTAATATCAGCTGACACTTGGAAGTCTGCAGCTTGCTAATAGCGACAGCGAGCCCCTAATAGGTGTTTTCAACTCAAAAGCTGCCTCGTTATCAGATGACATAACTCGGCGAATGATTCAGGAGCATATCTTATCTGTTCACCGTTGCATCCTATAATGAACCCTTGTTGTGAAAAAGGAATAATGAATAGTTGTTAATAATGAACTTAGTTGTGAAACTATTTCATCGCTCATCATAATTTTACCGTCATCATAAAAAAAATGCGTCTAAATAGAGGTGTCATGATATAGGCCGGAGGGAGTGGGAAGTGGCATCAGCTTCCCCTCCCCTAAAATACAAATAAGTTATAAAATACGAGACTTTTCTTAGGGTAGGAAGGTAGTGATATGACAGGAGACAGGTATTTAAAAGGTGTTTGTATTATAATTTGAAAACTGACAACTTTGGAAACCAGAACGAAGGTTTCAATTTT
Organism: Gerris buenoi; assembly: GCA_001010745.2. Classification (NCBI taxonomy): domain Eukaryota; kingdom Metazoa; phylum Arthropoda; class Insecta; order Hemiptera; family Gerridae; genus Gerris; species Gerris buenoi. The sequence continues at coordinate 153,480 of KZ652379.1, read as the reverse complement.
TGTATTCTAGTGGTGTGGAAAATGGTGCTATCTGCCTTCCCTCTTTAGGTACTCTATTTATTTAGTCTCTATACTCGGTGCAACCAAAGTTATTGACGCGTGCTTGTTACATTCAACAAACTAGGCATCCTGTGTGTGGATCGGAAACGTGGTGTTTATTTATATTAATACTCCCTTATTTATTTTTGGAATATAAATGGCTTTGACTAAATAACTATTAAGACAAAGGGATGATTAGTCCAATATAGTTTGGGACAAAGGAATATTACACTTCTCTTTTTATAAGGGGAGTAACAGTCAAAAGAAGAACATTCCGTACACCTTCACACGAATGACTTTGACTAAATAACTAATAAGGACAAGGGTATGTTAAGTCCAATATACTTAAGGAATATCACATTTCTGTTTTTTTAAGGGAAGTAACAGTCTAAAAAAGAACATTCTGTACACCTTCATTAGATTATTACTCCCCTCTGTTTTTTTTATAATGGGAGTAACAATCTAAAGAAGTGCCGGAAATGTGTGACGGTAACTTCGAGTTTACTGATTTTAGTGAATTTGATACACATTTTCATTTTACTAATGCCTAGGACGATAGCAACCTCCAAACGTAATTAATATTATTGCTTTAATAGCAACGATAACAAGAATATAAGTGCAGTTAAAGTAGTTTTTTAAAAATAAACAGAAGAATATAAATAGGTTAACATTTAGGCAAAGAAAAAGATAAAAATAGCGTTTAGGAGTAAGTAAAAGATAGTGAAAGGGATGAATTCAAAGTTATTTAAGAGTATAACAAGATAAGAGGGAAGAAAATCAGCGTTAATAGTTCTCAACAAAGATCTACAGAGACCACGAACATTTGGAATTTCTCAGCAACTATCTTCACAACCGTAATATAAACTAAGTGAACTTGAAAATTTCCCTTTGAGTTATTTAATTGCTATAAAACACTTTATAAAGTAAAACAAGATTTAATTTAGAGTTACAACTGTACTAAAGGTGAAGTACATTCATTTATACCTGATATTCTCTGTAAAACAACCCCCAACTCTAAATGAAACTCTTCTTTCAACTTATCGTAAAGATATAATTCAAATTTACAGCTCAAAGTATGTCTGGTTTAATATAGTATTTTAAATATACCTATACTATTTTGACAAAAAGTACCTATATAGAAATTACATAAAATTTCTTCTTTTTCTTTTGTTTTCCAACACTTTCTCTTTTTCTTTTGTTTTCCAAACTTGCATCTTTTTTATTCGACCTAATTTTCCACGGTTTTTAATTTTCGGCGCCATTTTGTCAAAAAACATCGAAATTTTTCGTGTCCCCTCCCCCTTACTAATTTTGTTTCACAAATACCAACGAAACCCTTTTTACATGATAATTCACGCCATACCAATTTATTTACATTTAACCATGCTCCCTTTGCCCTCCCATACTACTAAATGGCAATAAACTTCTTCTTTTGTTTTCCAAAACTTCTTGCATCCTTTTTTATTTGATCTAATCCCATTTTCACATTTAACCATGCTCCCTTTGTCCGCCTATATTACTAAGTGACAATAAACTTCTTCTTTTTTTCAAAACTTCTTGCATCCTTTTTTATTCGATCTAATCCCTTTTCTTCATTTAACCATGCTCCCTTTGTCCGCCTATATTACTAAGTGACAATAAACTTCTTCTATTGTTTTCCAAAACTTCTTGCATCCTTTTTTATTCGATCCAATACCTTTTCCTTATTAAACCATGCTTCCTTTGTTCTTCCACTACTAAGTAACAATGAACTTCTTCTTTTGTTTTTAAAAAGATCATCGTTTCTTTCTTGTCGATCCAATGACTAATTTTTCACTAAACCTTGCTCCCTTTGTCCTCTTATATTACTAAGTGTCGAAGAACTTCATCTTTTGCTGTTCTGTAATTTACTGTGGACCTTGCTTTCTTCGACAATTTTTTATAAGTTGATTCGATTTGTGTTGATTTTTTTTTTTACAATAATGTTTTCACCCTTTCTTCATTCGATCTTATCCTTAATTTTTCATTCGATCATGCTCACTTTGTTCTCTTATATTACTATATTACCTACTAATTAATATATTTTTAATTAGTCCATCCCATCTTCATCTTAATGGTTTAATTAGTATTTTCATGCTTATCGTGGTTATTAAATTTCATACAAATCATTATTTAACGCCTCTTTCATATTCCCTCTCACATTTAGAATAGAGTTTATTATTAAATACTTAAATAAGATTTAACTAATGCTAGCGTAACAGCTATAAAAAGGATAAACATAATTCAGCATAACTCCTTAATTCTTTTTGCATTCAAATTTTGGCTAAATACATTTTGCTAAATTAATACTTTAATTCATATAAAAAATCAAAACGATTTTGGCTGATAGAACGAGGGAAACTTTAAAATAAATTTGAAATTATTGGAGTGTAAAAGGATAGCGTCAATAAAATTCATAATAGGATTTTTTTTTGCTTGATAACTTCACTGCCTCCATGAAATTTCCAAAAGCCAAAATAAAATCACTGAAAAAGCAAATTTAATTTGTTGTAAAAATTAATCTATCAGTCTGTTTATTTATTAATTTAATAAATTTATTATCAGGCCCCCATACAAAATCCAACATTTTACGAAAAATTTTTGCGCAAACCTGATATGGGGGAAATTTAGTTCAAAATCATGTTTACGCAAGCAGCCCCATAGACGGTCAAAATGTTTGAGTAAACAATTTGACCGTGTATGAGACCGTCTATGGGTAAATTTAATTTGTTGTAAAAATTAATCTATCAGTCTATTTATTTATTCATTTAATAAATTTATTATTATTAAGGCCCAATAGACGGTCCCATAGACGGTCAAAATGTTTGCTCAAACATTTTGACCGTGTTTGGGGGCCTTTAGCACTCTTTTACCTACACTCGTGAATAATAACATAATATGTAAATATATTTATTTAAAGTTAAATTTATTTATNCTATTAAAAATTGGGCGTACTATATTTGAGATTTTACTTCATATGAAGACAATTAATCAAAACACTAAGTTCTATACTAGAGGTGGCCGACTTAATTCATCTTGGTAAACCAATATATTATTTAAACACCGTTATATTACACAAATATCCTCTTTTGGAGATCGGCAAATTAATTCATTTAATATACCAGATATTATAAATTTAAAAACAAACAATATTTTTATCTTGATTAATAAATAAAATTTTATCAAATTTTTTATGAAATTACTAAGAAGATTGTAAAGGAAACAGGAAGAACCACAAATGCACCAATAAACTCAAACCACACTTTCTTCATATCAAAAAATTAAAAATTAAATAATAACTACAGACAAGAAAAAAAAAATAAATAAAATAAACATTTGTTAAAATTAAATGTGTGGGATAGCGCAGAAGAAGGAAAAAAAAAACACAGATTTTAGAATATATTTAAATAGATTATTCTCGTGAATTGTGTAAACTGTAGTTATTTATTTATTTTCTTATTTATAACTAGCTAGACGTCTTCTAAATTATATTTAAAACTAGCTAAAATTTAATTTTAAAAAAGGTTGAATTATGTTTGATGTATGATTATATGAATATTCCATAAAAATGAAGTTAGAATAAAAATTTGGGGAATTTGAGTTAGACTACAATAAAAGCAAAATTTCTTTGAAAGCTTTCCTTTTCAATTGTATGATTCAATTGAAATGAAGAAATCAAATTATTTATTTATAAAATTTCCAGTCCCTTTTTCTTTTAGAAAGTTTCAATTTAATTCAAAAGTTTTACTAAAATTATTTTTTATAGTTAATTTTAAAGGAAAATGCTAAAATTTAACAAGATTTTTGAGTGAGTTCCAATCACAAAAAGCGAGTGCACAAGCTATGATTGCAAAGGATTGAATCTTCTTTAGGTCAGTTTCGAGGTCAACATCAAAATTTCATTGAAATAGATGAGTAGTTTTTCTGATATTATGGTTAAAAAAGCGACCAACAGGTAGTTACGACACTTAAAAGCTTTGTGTAGACTCTAGATTGACGAACCAAACAGAGTAAAAAGGGAGAGCATTGGGTCTGCGCATGCTCAGTCTAAGATGCGCAGGCGTACTTTAGAGTGGGCATGCGCAGAGACCAGAGCTTTGCTCGTTTGTTTTGTTTAGTTTGGTATTCTGTGCGAGGCTTGAAAATGTAGCCTGATCTCTAAAACACATAGTTTCATTGGAAGTTTTGAATTCAAAAATAACCTTTTTTCTTCAGATTAATCTCGATGTTTCCAAAATGTCGGTAACCTCGAAACCAAAAATAATAATAAATAAATATTTTTATTTACAATTGAGCAAAGTTTGTGTTATTTATATGAAATCAGCAATTCCCTCCATAATAATTCTCCTACTAAAAGTTTAGTTTACATGTCTCAAACAAAGGAATTGTATGAAGAGACGGTATTATTCGTCGGTTTGTTCTCGCACACAACGTTGTGTTAGTAATAAATTCCTTGTGTGTATGTTACAGAGGAAACCATCACATTATTCAGTGGCTCGGAGTGGTTGGATGAAACCACAAGGAAACTCTGTTTCAAGGTGAACCCTGCGGTCTTCTCCATCTAACCTCAGGCAATCCAGCAATTCTCATCAGATATACTGAGGAGAGACTGAATGAGAAACTGCTAAAAACTCAATCGATTTCCATCTTAAATATAAAAAAATCGTTTATTTTTAACGTCTAAAGGTATCATTAAACAAACGTACTCTTCAACAAAAAAAGAGTTTATTAATCTGGGGGCACAGGTAGCACATTATCTCACTTAGCAAATACACACCACAAAGAGGCTAAAAGTAAATGCAGAGTCGTATACAAATTTGTAACCTTGTGCTGCGACGCTCAAATGGAAAAATAAGATTAATTATTTGATTCAAGTTTGTGGTGTGTAAGTCAGAAAATGTTTTTAAATTTAAACGTGTAGAGTGATTTGGGAACGAGAATTGAGAGAGAGAGAGAGACAGACACAAACATCATCTACTTGCACTGGATAAATTAGACCTAGTAGAACTTACTCGGACAGTGGGAGACTTGGCTAAACCTATGATCTCACAACTTTTTACGCGAGACTTGGCTTATTTTTTTACACTAGCGTTTTTGTTGGGTTTGAATTATATTGTTTCAAAGTAAAGAAGAAGTAAAAAAGTAATCTTTCATTATGATTATGACTTCAACTTTAACGATCACCGGTGATTGTTGAAAAGTCCGAATTTGTGTCATGAAGTTTATGCATCAAAGTTTTTGCTGAGAGTGCATCATCAATTTGTAAATTAACATAGCAATCAAACATTAGATTTAGATAGAGCAATTTGTTGTTTTCATTTTTAGACCACTGAGCCAGTTTTCTTAGAGCTCTAACTAAGATAGTTTTATTGTTATAGGAACCTTTTCCAAACAAACAAACAAAAATAGACTGCCAATTGATGTGGCACAAAGCTTTCTCGTGCACTTTAATGAAGGAACTATGAGACGGTGTATCGCACAAGTTGAACAAAACGTTGCAAATATTTATTTAACTTTTATATTATAAAAGAAAAAGTACCGGTGTGGAAATCCCACACATGACTTCCATGAAATGTTGCCGTGTCAATACGTAAGCAAGAGAGAACTCTGTATAAACTACATCGTACAAACAGCTAATATTGATTATAGTTTTGCAACAAAAATTATAATGATAATAAACACAATAAAAAATATATATTAAACATAAATAAAATGTTACCCTAATAAATGTCGGTAGTATGTAAAAAGGTTAGAGGATAAATGTGCGATCCGTTACGATGTTTAGAGGTAAACTGAAGTAAAAGAAAGGAGGTTTGTTTACATCTAGAGTTCGAGAGTTTATGCGAAAACAAAACAAATTGATTAATTTTTATCCTTTATAACAAAAAACTTTATTATTCAACGTTTGTTTATATTTTCTTTATACTTGTTATTAACTATAGAATATGATAATATAATAATAAAAGAATTTTAAAATCAGCTGTTAAAAAGGATTGTTTACAAAGTAAATAACACAGTATATTTTTACTTTTAAATTTCGATTCTTCTTTATAAGTACTACAAACAATTACAATAATAAATACTCGTTTGAAAGGGCATTAATGTGCGGTTTTAGCAACTCAATCAGAAATTAAATCGGTTAATTATTGAACATGATATAAGAGCTCAAAGTCAAAAATTTAACAAAAATAAAAACATGTCCCTATTTAAGGTAGAAGGGATGGTCCTACGACAAAAAGTCATAGGACCAAAGTTGTAGATCTTTTAAAATCAGTTACGCTGGTGCTATCCGCTTTTCGATACAACTAACAGTTTACCCGTAATTTGGTAACGAAAAAACCCTTAAAAAAACACTAAAATGCCAATTTCTTCCAAACCACTTGTCCGATTGTGCTCAAAAAGTATAGGTACAATCTACTATATAGGACCCATATACACCCCAAAGGAAATTGAAATCAAATAAAGCCAACTGACGTTATCGTCGACAGACCGATTTCGTGCTTAAGTGGCTGTAGCTCCGAAACGTCGTAAGCTACGATGATGAGGTTTACGCCATCAGTTTTGCCGAAAAAAGTTCTAAAAAATGCTGAAAACCGCATCTCAATACGATGTCTTGAAGCGATGTTATAGAGGTTTAAAGATCCGAACGAACGTACGTACGTACGTACATACATACATACATACGTACGCACAGACATACATGTATATGAAACGGATTTCCATGATACCCCCGGGTTTTTAAGACCCTTCCTTCATAGAGATCTCGGAATCACGTTTTGGAGGGTATCACCATACTTCCATTTTCATGGAAGTAATAAATAAATTAAATATAAAACAGAACTGACACTACATTTATATGCATACACATTTATTGCAACATACAGCCTTGTCCAGACAAGGCGCAGAGAGCAATGGTCTCTGCGTACATGCCCAGTGTGGGTTATTTTCAATAAACTATATAAGTTTAGGAGAAATTTTATGTATGTTTGTGCGCATATGGAAGAGAAGCACATAAGCGCGGAAGGTTGAATCTTATAATATGGGACCATCAATGGGCTAATTATGACCTACCATTAAAATCGAACAAGTAGTTTTTAACATATGTTGGTTCTCAAAAATTGAGCGATAGACAGACGCGGAACCAAGAATGTTCCCATCAAATTTTTGAAATCGGAGACGTAAAATATTAAATATTTTCGCTCTTCCGAACGATGCCATAGCTTTCCGTTACCTACGGTAAGCTCGGAAGCAAAAACCTTTTAACAATTATTACAATTTACCGCAAAAATAAACAACTTTAAATAATACAAAATATAAATATGTATCTTATCCTAACAATTTATTCTAATGGCAATCCCTTTTACGATCTGTATTATAATTAAATTTGAACAGACTCGTAGATCATCTCCTATTCATATTTATTTTTGTTTCGATTTGAATATTCATATTAATACATTTGCCTTTGCCACATTTAATGAATAGGATACCCTGGAATAATTGAATGACTAATTGAGTTGCAGGACGTTGCAACGTAAGCGTAGGCCAGGCTTTTACCTGGAATAGTATTAGAGGCTCTCCAACTCACCGCAAGTATTCTAACCGTAAATTTAATTTGATAATTTTCCAAAAGCCCCAAGTGCAAATTTGAATAACTACGAATTATTAAATCAAGTGGATCTCCCTCGATATTTGACATTCTTCAAATTATTGATTCTAAAACTCAAACTACAACTTTCCGAAGATGAAAGTATCTAAATCTAAATTAATTTAAATTGTAAATAGTTGGTAATTCACTTCACTTCGGTTGCGCCATCCCGGATGGTATATCCCGGTGATCCCTACTTTGGTCCTAGAAACACCTATCGTCACAATAGATGATATTCTGTTAATGTATTACAACATATTTATGTTTTTTTATATACATGTATTAGGTAAACACAACAAACCCAAAAACAACGATTTTATGACCATTTGCGAGGTATCCTCCTCTTTTTAAGTACTTGCAGACCGGACTATAAATTGAAATAAAAATTGTATAATTTTATTATCTTGAAATCATAACATTTTTTCTACCTTTATCCTAGAAAAGAGTAATTATATTTTGTCTTTTTAGTTTTATTCCACAATTACTTTTGCAGCTGCTGCGACTGCGGTATTGTAAGGAACAATAAAATAAATCTTCAATTTTTTAAAAAAAGAGTTGAACTTACTGACGAAGACTCAAAACACTTATTTCCCTAGAAGTAAGGAAAAAAAAACAGAAGAAAGAAATCTAAAAATGTTTGTCTTAAAATTGAAACAAGTAGTTTATAGTTTAAACTTAAATTTAATGCAAATACTCTATCTTTTACTGATGCTATCGTTTGTTAGCTTTAAACGATTACTTTATATTAATGAAGAATATAAAGAATTTCAGATTTTTAATACTATTTTAATTGAGTAGTTACTTTTAGAGAAAAATTAACTTTATTTAAGAATGGAGTAGTTCTTTTAAGCAACAAATATTAAACAAGTTCTTTTATGCATTTTTTAGGTTTCTGTACAAAGTACAAAAAGAAACCTTATATAACGGCTCTGTCTGTCCGTCTGTCCGGTGGTGTCGTTTGTCCGTTGGCTTGTTTCAATTCATAAACTACTATAGCTAGAAACATACAATTTGGCACTAAGGTGCATCTCGGCGTTTGATGCAACTGGACGCATTTTGGAGTTTCTACACTTAATATTTTCAAGATGGCGGCCCGGCCAATATGGTGGGTGACTAAAAAAAAGTTTTTTGTTACCATGGCATGTTATACATCAATTTAAAGGTCTTGAAGTGTAGAAAAAGAATATGCAACTATTACACCTGATAATTTTAACTAAGTCGTACAGAAACCAGCGATTATCGCCCCACGTACTTACGTAACGCCTTACTTGTTTTTTTTTTTGGTTTTTTTTTGGTTTTTTATGGAGACCGCACACGATCAATAGTATATTGTCAATAAATAAAAGTATTGTCAATACTATTGACCGTGTGCGTGATGAGTATTGATATAAAAAAAACAGTATCGATGAAAATTTGTTACTAAATTGACATATTGACAATAGTATTGTCAATACTACTATTGACAATACTATTGATCGTGTGCGGTCTGCATTAGGATCTTATATTAATTTAAATTAATATTATTCTTACTTATTTTAAATTCGATAGTCTTGTATTCCTAGTCCATCCGTGTATTCCCAGTATCGACGATTCGAAATGAAGTGATCGAGTATTAAGTTGAAGTGGGCCGGACACTTGGCAAGGCAGGACGACGGAAGATGGACAAAAGCAGTGACAGAGAGGGAAGAAAAAGGAGACGAGGACGACCCGCGACAAGATGGTCAGACAATTTAAAACAGGAAGCAGGAGTAAATTGGACAAGGAGAGCCCAGGATAAGGCAAAGCGTGATGCCTACACACTAAAATAACTTGTAGGTAGAGTAATAAACACGAAAGCCTCTCCACTGAATAACTGATTAATCATCAAAAAGTAGCTTTCGGTACACGGCCATTATCAGTGCCGGTAAAAGGTAAAGAAAAAACCCGACTTGGAGTCACACTAGAGACAAAAAACGGACTCCATTCTTCCTCTTTGCTCTTTCTATTCTTCTTCTTCGAACTTGTAGGTACTTTTCTGCTGCTCTACCTATTAAGGCATGGCTTCATCAAGATGATGGTTTTTAATGACCTAGACGTTGAGAGTAAACAGCGTAAAAAATGTCATGGTCATAATTCTAGTAGTTGTTAAGATATCGTAATTAGCCAGTAAGTGGTATTTGAATTTTTATACATAAACTAGCTGGATACCCGTGCTTCGCTACGGAGTGTTTTTATATTCGAATAATTTTATAAACTACCAGGAAAGCATACGATAAAATTAATTAATTATTTTACTATTCGAGAATATCTAGATTCTATCCCTTCTACTTATATCCCCCTCCTCTTTGATAATTTATTTTGCAAATATCCTAAATTTATCCCCCTCCTAAATGAAAATATGACAAAACTGTACAAAACAACAATTACTGTACTCTTAAAGAGCATTTCAACGATATGCATCACGAAGATGAAGGGTATTCATTACTTGTACCCCGTACCCCTTTGAACCAAATAGTTTATAGTTCGAAAATTCATGTAAACAGTTACCTTTCCCTTGCTTTGAAGGTCAAGTGTGCAAATTTTCATCGAGATCGGGATAAAACTGTAGATTTGTATAAAAGACATACCCACAGACACTCTTCTTTTTATAAAAGATATAGCTATATTTTTCCATTTTACCCCCTCAGAAATGAAAATATGACAAAACTGTACATGACAACAATTACTGTACTCTTAAAGAGCTTTCCAATGATATGCATCATGAAGGGTATACATTCCTTTGACCCCGTATTCGTTACTTGTACCCCGTACCCATGTGTACCAAAATTTAAATTTCGAAAATTCATGTAGACAATGATTTTCCCCTTGCTTTGAAGGTCAACTATGCAACTTTTCATCGAGATCAGACAAAAACTGTAGATTTGTATAAAGAACATACACACATACGATGTTTTTTATATATATATGGCCGCCATTTTAATAAAAATTGCCCGATTGATAAACCATTTATCAAAAGTTACTAACTTCATAAAAGGAAGCTAAGTTTTAAATTTCAAGTGTCTAGTGCGATTAGTTCCGGAGATATAGTCTTGCCGAATTTCGCATATAAATGGCCGCCATATTGAATGAAGATGGCGGATTTTAAAAACATTTCTTAGCGAACACCTAGGAGGTAAGGGGAACACACCTACAAAATTTCATAGTCATAGGTCCAGTGGTTTCAGAGATATCGTGATATAGTGAGTGAGTGAGTGAGTGGTATTTGGATTTTATATATATAGATATCCTTGTACACACAAAGTACTTACACATGCAATAAATAGAACACGCAAACAAGATAAATATGAAGAAAGTAAAGCTAATGCGCGGATCGCGGTAATAAGAAATTAACCCTCGGAACAAATAACATAAAAACTAACGCTTAAGGGGGTTCAGGATAAGGATCTTAAATTTGTGCGACTGCCTTTATCTCGTATGCAGATAAATGTCATCATCTCTGGGTCATATGCAGAACTTAAGTAACAAGAATTATAATTTGCTGTACTTATCCAGCGTAGCATCAGACTACCTGGCTTCTAGACGTCACTTACCTGGTCAAATTTTAGAAGAAAAAAAAAATTCAGAAGTACATGAAAAAAGAAGAAAGCTCTTAGGTCAGCTGTGGCAAACAACAAAGTCGCGCGACTCCACGCCAGTGACTTTTAGAAGCCAGATAGTCAGATACTAAAAGCCATGCCAAGTACTGCTATCTCAAAGTCGAAGTTGACTTGTATCTCAAAGTCATATGAATTTCATTGTTTACAAAAATATACGAGACAGTAAAAAAGACGATGCCTGTTTTTATTTTAGCGTAAGAAAGGCTTGACGTCAATAATCGTAAAGAACGTTTTCTTGCAAAAAAAAATCTCACATATTTAAGCCGTCTTCGCTTCATATACGCCGGCGATGATTTTCTGGGTTGGTATGGATATAGGTGAAAGGCTAAAAACAGCACAACGCGCAATGGAGAGGAGTATGCTCGGGGTTAAGAAAAGGGACAGAATTAGGAATGAAGAGATAAGAAAAAGAACAGGAGTAAGAGACGTCGTAGTGGAGGCAAGGTCTCTTAAGTGGAAATAGGCTGGGCATGTCTGTAGGCTAAGCTATGACCGATGGACAAAGAAAGTGACCGAGTGGTACCCGCGAGATTTGAAGAGAAGCAGAGGAAGGCCGCATAGAAGATGGAGAGACGACTTAAAGAAGTTGGATGGGCATGGATGAGGATAGCACAGGATAGAGAAGCATGGAAATCCAAGACGGAGGCCTATGCCCAGAGATGGGCCTAGTTCCAATTTAAGAACAATTTAAAAATCACGTTGTGTAAATCAATAAATAATAATAATTAAAATAAATAAATAATTATATTCAAGATTACATAGATATGTATGGGAATGTACGTATGGATTGAAGATAATATGTATGTTTTTGTTTCAATTTAAGCTTTTTTTATTCTATTTTTTTTTATTATGTTATAATATATAATTCTCATTTTCATTTTAATTATTAAGTAATATGAGTTATGCATTTTGATTATATTCGTTATGTATAAATATGAATATGTTATATTTTGATGTAGTATGGAACTAATAAAGGCTATATTATTATTATT
>KZ652379.1:119200-129643 GCA_001010745.2 Gerris buenoi | reverse complement strand
CAAATTTGGGGGCGCTACTCCCAAAAACTCTGAAAATTCCTGGAGAAAAAAAAATATATTTCTCGATAACGGTTCCGACTATTTTGATTAAAAATTCTAAAGTGTAGTCAATTTAAATACGAATCTAACCTAACGGTATAATCCGTTTTCCCAGGAAAACTGGGAGTTTGCTTCGGACCAATTTTTTACTATCTCATGTAAAGAGAAAGTATTGTGATGGCGCGAAAATTCGATTTTGATATGCATTTTTTAAAAAAATAATTTTTAGCTATATATCTTGGGGCGCTGCCCCCCAAAAACTCTGAAAATAAGTGAAAAAAAAAATATTTCTCGAAAACAGTTCCGACTCTCTTGATTAAAAAATTCTAAAGTGTAGTCAATTTAAATACGAAGTTATTTTTATGAACATTTTTGATGAAATTTTCAATAATAATTAACACTGGGCTAAGTTATAATAAACTCGTAGATGAGAAAGTTTGTCCGAGATGTCTCTGACCGATTTTTTTTATTTTTATTTTTTATTTGTTTGTAAAAAAATTGTCTTGGAAAATGTTGCGCCCCCCAAAATCTGGCGCCCTGGGCTATAGCCCAGTCAGCCCATTTATAAGTCTGGGCCTGCCCGAGATGAAATAGTGAATTTTAGCTCCCAATTAGGAACCGCTACCTAAAGATACCAAGACCGAAAGAAAATATATATTTATATCATATAGTTTTCTATACATAAATCAATTTAAAAAGGATTCACCATCAAGAAATAATATAAAGGAAAAAATAAATATATGAGACGGTTCCAAAGATTTTGTGTAAAAAATTCTAAATGTTGTCTATAGAATTTCGAATCTCATAATCGTTTTTATAGGAAAACTCTAGATCCTCAAAAAAATAGCTTTAAACGCAAACGGTATGTGAAGCCGAGTTCGTTCTCCGCTGGGTAGAAGTTATTTTTATGGTTAATGTAACTATGAAAATTTGAAACATCTAATAAATTAATGTAAAACACAGGCCAAGTAATTATGTACTCCTATACTAAGTACGTAAGTAAGTAAGTAATTTTTTACTCCTATCAGGTCAAAATTCTATTAGTCCAGGAGATAGAGCACAAAAAATGTCTGACTAAAACCAAGCTAGAATTTTGTGTATAAGTAAATGTTTTGGTGCCGTTTAAGAATATGTGATTAGCTCAGTTCGTCTGCTTTATCCCGCCCCTTTTTGGTGGACAATGTGATTTTCATAATCCTGAGAACTAACTTAGTCAATGGACAAAAGGACCAAAAATCAAGTTGATGGTAGTCCGTCACTTAGTAGGAGGCCTCTTTGATTTGAATTAATATTTGACAACCTAACTTATTAAGTGACGAACTATTATCAACATTATTTTTGTCTACTAACTAAGTTTGTACTCAGGATCTTGAAAATTACATTGTCCACCAAAAAGGGCGGGACATGGCCGCTCTACACCGGTTTGTTTTTTTCAAATACCTATTGCCAAATGTCCCGCAAACGCACTTAGCCGACCACAATATTCTTAAAAGGCATCAATATATTAACTTATACACAAAATTCTAACTTAATGTTAGTCAGACACTCCTGGATTATATTGTTTATTTTTTCGTTATTTTAAAAGCATTAAAAGTATTATTTCAAGTGTGTTGGTGTATAAATCAAACCAAAGAAAAAGGAAATTAAAAGTAAGAATGATAAAAAATGATTATTTCTCTTACTCTCTTTCTCTCTTAAAATATATATTAAGGAAGTAATTAGTATAATTTAAATAAGCGACGATTATATTAAAGCTGAATAAATTATTATAATAAGAACTTTCTTTTTACCCTTTTGTCTTTTTATTTAAATTAAAAAGTGAAAAAAGTTGATTTAACTGATAGAAAAAGAATTAAAAATTATTAAATTAAATAATCAGGATAATTTTAGAATAGAATAGTATACTAAATTATAGAACAAATAATCATAACTAATACATTAATTTTTGGTTTATTAATAAAAAGGGAGTAAAATTTATTTTACACAGAGCGACACATTTATTTTCATTACGTAAAATAAGTGTAGACGGTTCAAATTATAAACGGGGCTGAAATGATAGACCTGTGAGTTGCTTCCGACAAACTGTCAAAGTATCTATAAAGTCGGACTAGTATTTGACGATATGGTAGTTTGTCAAATGAAGCCCATAGATGGTCTGGTCATGTCTATGCACATTGCACATTTAATATCAAATAAAAATAAGTTGACAATTTTTCTGTATAATGTACCTTTGTCTAAATAAATATTAACACAAAGGGATATAGGGGGGTGCTAAAGTAAAAAAGTACCTATAAGGGTTACCCTTCTGGGAATTGAAGAAGGTCCAACCACACTTTTATTTTCCATGTGACCATTCGCCCAAGAATAGTAGATTATAATAGAAACACTATTTCTCCTAATAATAGTAGCCTATATTGGAAACAATATTTCTCCCAATAATTGTATAGCCTATAATAGAAACAAAATGTCTCCCAATAATAGTAGCCTATAATTGGAATAATATTTCGTCCTAAAATAGGACGTGAAGAAGATATGTGCCATATTATTATTATTTTTTTAATCAATTGTTGCTCTTGGATTTAAGTTATGAAATTAGTGATTTATGTTAATCGTATTGATACTTTAATACATACTAATTTACTGTAACCGTAATATGAATTATCCCTAATGTTTAAATTAAACAACTAAATACCTGCTTCTGGGTCACAATGTATGAATGAGGTTTAATTTTAGAAACACTATTATGAATAAATATTTAGACAGTGCATTTGTTGGATTAATGAAAATGTCAGATTTATATTTGTTTAAAAAAGCAATAATGGTTTATTAATATTTACGTTGGGAATTTAATTCTATTTCAGTGGGATTCGGTAACAAGGATAAAGGATCTGAAAGTGAATTATATTTAATATTATCTTTAGCTTAGCAGTACTTGTCCTCTCTCTCATTCGAACTGTTCTCTCATGTTCTCTTTCGTATAGTATTTCTTTCCTTATTAGTACCTACGTTTATCTCTCTTTTTCGATCAGCAGTACTTTTCCCTCTCTCTTTCTTTAGTATTAGAAAAGAACTACATTCTCTTTCGTAGTATTTCTTTCCTTATTAGTACCTACTTTTATCTCTCTCTCTCTTTCGTTTAGCAGTACTTTTCCCCCTCTCTTTCACTCAGCACTAGAAAAGAAATACATTCTATTTCGTAGTATTTCTTTTCTTATTAGTACCTACTTTTATATTTCTCTTTCGTTCAGCAGTACTTCTCACTCTCTCTTTCGTTTAGTATTAGAAAATAACTGCGTTCTCTTTTGTAGTACGAGTATTTCTTTCCTTATTAGTACCTACTTTTATCTCTCCGTTTCGTTCAGCAGTACTTATCCTCTCTCATTCGAACTATGTTTTCTTTCGTAGAATTTCTTTCCTTATTAGTACCTACTTTTATCTCTCTCTTTCGTTCAGCAGTACTCCTCCCTCTCTCATTCGTTTAGTATTAGAAAAGAATTACATTCTCTTTCGTAGAATTTCTTTCCTATTAGTACCTACTTTTATCTCTCTTTTTCGTTCACAGTAATACTTCCCTCTTTCTTTCGTTTAGTATTAGAAAAAAATTATGTTCTCTTTCGTATAGTATTTCTTTCCTTATCAGTTTCTACTTTTATCTCTCTCTCTCATTTAGCAGTACTTCTCCCTCTGTCTTTCGTATTTCGCACCATTTTTTTTTCTTCTAGAAAATTATTTAAAACCACAAAAAATTGACCCCCCAATTATTAAATAAATTCCATGGTCTGGGTGGATTTATGGTAAATTGGAAGAAATTTAGATAATATTTTCATTTAAAAAGGTTTTACGATACTTCTATATTTATTCGCTTAAAACAGACCTCGTCCTTTTTAAAATGAATATTAAACTAATAACTTATAAGTTCAATTTTCCTATAATATTTTAGAAACTACTTTCAGATTGTTGATTACGATAATCTGCAATTTCCATTAACTTTTCAAGTTATATTAAATTTCTAATTCATTTCCCAAGCATTTTCCCGAAAACTAAACTTTCTATAAGTAATTATTTTTTAAGAAAATGAGTTACGACTTTTCATCGCCTTTTTCTCCAACTTAGTTGGTCTTCTAAACTTTTAATAATGGTTCCATTCAAATGGTAAAATTTTCCTTCCCTCCGCTAATTATCATGAGATTAATATTAATTTTAAAAAAGTCTAAAGTTCTTTGCAATCCTAAGAGAGTTAACAAATGAATATTCTCTAATGATCATATAAATAAATTAAATTTTACTACTATTATTAAATTAAATTCTACTCACTTTCACTTTTTTTTATTTTTTTTTTATTTATTTGTTTTAGTCCCGTTCGATAGATCAATGGGTCATTACAGGTCATTACTTTCACTTATTATAAAGAATTTTGGATTTAGCTTTCGAGCTTAATGCAAAATAACAGAAGCTAAGCTATGTAATCGCCCAGAAGAACGAAAATATATCCTTACGACAACAAAATTAAGCATTATTTAACTGTTTTTAGGCTGTAAAGTACTATTTCGCTGATTTTAAAATTTTAAAATCAGTAAGGGAAAAATAAATAAATATGTTAATACCTAGGCAGGAAAAGTACAGTTAAACATTACCTGCGCGTATCATAAATCTGTTTTTTTTTTTTTTTTTTTTTTTTTTTAACTTGCAATGTTTGTATGTATGTTCGGGTCAAATCTTGCAACTAAATATTAAAGCAGTTATACTCAAGCGATTGAATTGAAAGTTTGCATACACGTTTAGTTTGGACGACAATGCATGGTTAGCTAAGTGACGTCATTCTAAATCCAATATGGCGGGCAGCCCGAGATGGCGGATTAGTTTTTTTTGTTTAGCACGCCCATGATATTGGTATCAAATGAAAGGGTTTGCTGAGAAGAATACGAGTAAAAGATGTTTTTAAAAAAATTTTTGTTATAATCAACTTATTTGTGTTATATTATTAATGTATTAATATGTTGACCTAACCTTCCATTTTTTATCTAAATAGCGTGAGTAGATAAAATATTGTAAGCATCAAGGCAGGAAAGGAAACATTTCTGCCAAAAGGAGTCAATTAGGTAAATTACAGTCTTCGCCTCCAGCTCATAGGCTATCTTAATCACTCGTTCGTAAAATTCCATTTGCTGCCAGCTACATAAATAACTGCACATGTCTCCGATTTCAAAAATGTCTTGACAGAAATCTATTGCAGACATCATTGAACTTTTTTGGGTCCGTGTCTGTCTGTTTGTCTGACGTTTTGACGCTCGGTTTTTGCAAACTAACATGTATTAAAAACTACTCGTTCGATTTTAATGAAATTTTTATGGTAGGTCATAATTAGCCCTATTTTTTTAAAATTTTATAATAATCAAACTGCCTAACTTATATTTTACTTTAAAAATCTTGTTTTACTAAAAGATAAAAATATATTAATAAAATTCTAAAAGAACTATAAAAGTTTTAATTTAAACTTACAAAAAGTTATATAATTCTTCCTACACATTTTTCGAACAATTTCTTGATAAAAATAAACATCCTAACTCCCACTTAATTTTTTTTTTTTTTTAATTGAATGGTATCTACAAAATATCCCACTTTGATAAAAAATTTAACCTTAAAAGGATATATTGACTTCACTGACTCCCTCTATATTTATTAAGCATCTACCATAGAATAATTCTGGTTGCAAATTATTACATTGGAAATTATTACTTTTACAAATAGACGAATGGGAAATTCCATTTAATGTTTTAGTTTATTGGACTCAGTAAATAAGTTAAATATAAACATTTTAATCTATTTTTTTTANCGGCGTGGCCGAGTGGATAACATCCTCGGCTCTGAAACCAAGGTCTGAAACCCGACGTGAGTTCAAATCCCGGAGGGGTGAGACATGTTTCACACTGATGATCTCATCGAGTAGATGAGTAAAGTGGTCGGATAACCCCCCGTCCTGTAATGACCCAATGAGCAGTCGAACGGGACTAAAAAAACCCCCCAAAAAAACAAAAAAAAAAACAGATAATTAATATAAGTTATGAATCCAGGATTGATGTTAAATCAGATTAATTATAAATTTAGATGTAGGACTGTTGTTTTGTATGATTTATTAATTTGTGAAATAATTGTTTTAAAGTTATTTTTTTTAGTTTTACAAAATGTATTTTGCAATTTAAAGCTAATTTCTATTAATAAAAAAAACGATATACCTCACTAATTAACAGCAGAAATTATTATCACAGAAGCCCTTAAAATCTTTAACTGTCTATACAAACGAACGAGAGAGCATTATACAGCTTTATAGCTTAATATAAAAGAGAAGTGGTACATTGGCTTTGTAAAACTCTGCTTTTCTAAAACCTATAAAAAATAATGTTGTTAAATGTTATGTAGTTATAAGTAAGTATATTAGTGTCAGTTCTATGTAGTTTAGTTAAAGGTATGTTAGTTTGTGTATCTATGAAAATTAGTTTCAAGGTATAATTTAGTTATTGTAAAATAACAAAATTATTATTTAGCTTTAAGCAGTTAAGAAATAATTGCTCGATAAAAAGAACTTTTTATAAACTTTTTAAATTTTTTTTTAAATTTTCTTTCATAAATCATAAATTTGAAACCTGTCAAAATGAAGATTGTAAATGTGGGACATGTCAAAACCAATAAAACAACTTTTGGATTTTTTCTGAACTAACTTTACATGCAGCGAAATTTGCTGAAAACGAATTAAATTCTGCTGAAAGATGGCTAAAAGTATTGTCATTGTGTTCTGAGCTATTCTAAAAGTTTCAAATGTCTAACTACTCGGGAAGTTAGTTAAAAATCGATTGCAAGATTTGTGTTGGAGAAACAAACAAACAAGAAAGCAAGTTAATAAAAACGTAGTAAAATAATGTAATACCTGAACTAACCCAACACCGCGGGTTCCGCCTTCGATCTTTACTTCATATCCCTTAACTTTTGTTCCTTCCTTAATCCCTCTGCAACCCTAGTCTAACCCCACTTTGTACTGTTAATTTAGGTCATAAAAGCTTGGAAAATTTATGTAGTTGGATAGATTAGAGAGGAATTTACTCTTACTATGTTAATACTGCAGACTGCAGATCATATATGATTTCAAAACGCATGACTTGATGACTACCTCAAATGAATAAATGAGCAGTGCATTCGACAGCAATAAACTACCCAAGAACCCCATCTAAACAAAATCAGAATAATATATAGAAGCAGTATGAGACAATAATGGTTATTTTGATTATTGTTACTTTTATTTATCCATTATTCTATTGTTGTCTCACGAAGAAAGGAAAGAAAATCAAAAGTAAATAACAATTCAATAAAATAAAATAAAAAGTCAAGAAAAGGAAAAATGTAGAAACATTTCCTTCATGAAAAATGCCATGGAGTTCTAACTTGTAGATAAAAGATTGAGAGGCTATTTTAAAACAAAATCAAAAATTGTTGAATGAGATAGACCCAATAGCCGTTCTTCAAGTAACATTCTCTACTCTTATTTTCCGGCTTCTTCTGAAACCTGTCAACCCTAAAATATTTAATACGAAGAGGTAGAAATATGACAGTAAAATAGGATCGGGGGACTGTCACAATTCTCGATAGACATCCAATATAACTGAATCTCAAGGAGAAAGGAAAAGGACTTCAGGCTGAAAAACGCATCTGCCGAAAAAAAATATATTACAATAGAAAATAGAAAATCGTTTATTGAACGAAAAAATAATATTATTTCATCCCTTTGATTCTTTGTCAACCTTACAAAAGAAAAAAATGAGAAAACTCCTACAATAATACTTATTTTTTGAAAAGGGAAAAAATCTTCTTTTGTGAGTCAAATCATAGGTCGGCCTAGAGATATTGTAAAGACATTTCTGCGCCTACTTACAAAACCATGTTATTCTATTTTTATAAAAATATAAATTGGTCCATAGAATTGAAGACGAATTTTGAATATGAAATCAGGTCATTGTACTAATTTTATTTAGGATCAAGTACGTAGTTGAGCTGAGCGAAGCTCTTATACCTACTACAGTTTGCATTTGGTTGGACACCTAATCCTCCTGAACGGCTGATGTGTACAAAAATCGGCACGGTAGTAGTAACAAACTACAGGAAGGTATAAATCAGAAATGCTCCAAATGTACGAGGTATGGGATACAAACGTTAAAATAGTATAAATGCCCTTCATGATGCATGTAGCTGAAAAGATCTATAAGAGTTATTGTTGTTATGTCCACTTTTGACATATTATTTTCATTTAAGAGCGGGGTAAAATAGAAAAACAGGAATAAAAAATATTTTTAATTAAAAAATAGAAATATTACTATTTTTGATCTGATTTCAGTTGTTAAATTAAAATGTTAATTGTTTAAGATTAAAATGCACGCTCTGTTCAGTATTACAAGCAGACAACTGCATTGCACATCTAGTTTAATATAGAGGTTAAAAAATGTTTATAATAGTTATTTACGCAACAAGGGAGAGAAGTATGTTTTCCTGCACGAGGTTAAGTTTTCTCCTGAGGTACCGCCGAAGGAGAAAACTTCATTAGCTCTCGAGGCCTTATGGCCGAGGGAGATAACTGTAGTATTAGCTCCCGAGGCGCAGCCGAGGGAGATAATCCAGAGAGCAGAAATAATTCGATCCATGTTGCGTATTAAATTTTATCTACGACTAGTGGCACCATGGCTAATAGCTATTAAGTTTGTAGGTAAACTGATATTTAGTTACTTGATTTATTAAAATAACAATTTTTATACTAAATATGTATACACGTTTTATAAAAAACACTTTCAATAGTTTGTTTTTAATTTAAAGGCTTTGCATGATAACCTAAAGTAACCTTCCCGAAAAATTAGCCAAACAGCTGAAAAACTTTACTACCTACATAATACATAAAAAATACCTTCTAAGTTGGTATGATTGTTGTTTCACTCCCATGTGAGGGAAGTACCACTTCCCTCCCTGTTATTAGCAATGTAAAATCCACTTACAATGCAAGTCGTAGATAAAATATTTTTATATTTAGGTATCATGTAACGTCGTGTAGCAACGGTGTATGATACCAATATTGGGATATATACAGAAAATCTAGTACTAAAATTACGTTTTGGAGTGTGAAATAATAATGAAATAAAAATAAAAATATATAAAAATTTGTAACGACTATTAAAATACATGTTTATTTATTTATTTATTTTTTTTTAAGATGCCTCTGACGGTAGAGCACCTGTCGCGTTCTACTACAAAATTTACAATAAGTATAAATATGAATTATTAAAAAAAATAAATAAATAAAAACCTTACAACTTTGTTTGAAAATATTAATCCAACTTTTTACAGGTTTCCTTAAAATTTCAACCCAAGTTTAGTTTAATTATCTTGCAGTTATAATTTATTCTTTTAGATTTCATGGATATTCCCAGTAAAATATGTACCAGAATAGTAATGATTTTTACCGAACAAAAACTAAAGACTATGCGTCGAAGAAAGTTTCGTATAATCTGATAAGGGATGAGAAATCGAATACTATTTTAAATAACAAAGAAGATGTATAAATTATAATATTTAAAGGAGAAGAAGAACAAAATATTATAGATGGTAATCTTTTAACACGCTAAAACAACGTGAAAAAATTGTCTTGATTTCGTTAGAGTTAGTAGAAATCAATAAGATTGTTTACGATTGAATATTTTTTAGTAAAACCAAAAAAATGAGGGTTTTAATTTTGTGGTAAGCAATTTGTGATTATGATTACAGTCCTCTATAGAATCGTGCAATGTTTAATTAGATTACTCAAATACGAGTAATACGGTCGAATTGAAATATATAACTATCTGTATTAAAATTAAAATTGGCTTATAATACACTAGTTCACTGAGAACTTTAATAGTTTTTTAAATAATCATGACTAAAAAAGTGTTAAAAGCAAAAATTCTCTCCACGTAAAATATATTTAATAAAATTAATTCAGCCACTGGCTAGGGCCATCATCAGTGACAAAAATTTGAAAAATTAATTAAAATGTTGGAAGACGGGAGTGCAGTGCGTCATACTAAACCAGCAAGGTTTATATTGTTGTCTTGTACGGTTGCTAGTTAGTAACACCCCCTTCCCTTAACACAGCGAAGGAGATATAAAATTTCGTAATGCGTTTGTTATTAATTAATATAAAATTGTGATGAGTTTAGATAATGATGGAATATAATCGGTGTAAATAAATTAACAATGATTACTTCATAGTCTGAGACGTTTCAACCCTAAAGGGTCATCTTCAGTCAGTATATTAACTAAAACAAACAAAAGATTTTTTCCAATTTTACAAAAATTCCAATGTTGCATAAAGCAATCACAATTTTTACTATATAT
>KZ652379.1:91772-105357 GCA_001010745.2 Gerris buenoi | reverse complement strand
GGTGATGTCGTCGTGGCTTGTTTCGATTATCGATGTATTAATTCAATTATAATACATGAATAACTGTATTCATAAATAACACCCTGCCAAAACTAACAAATTTTAATAAATTACCTTTGAAAAAAAGTTGAAAATAAAAAACGAACGACTTTAGATTTAGTTTAATCCTCTAATTGTATTCTTGAGGCATTTGAGTTCAACACTTCATTAAAGAGTTTTTCAATGTGTATAATAAAAAAAATAAAAAAATAAAAAATAAAAAATCAGTTTTTTGTTTGCACTTTTAAAATTTCAATATTAAAAAATCTGACCAAAATCGTCTTTGTAATTTTTTCAGATAAAAATAAACTTAATGCAATTAATTCCTAATTCCATAGATACGTTCTTCCACTACTAGCGATTATCTACGTTTTCTAAATGGTGAAATTATTTACTTTACTTTTAAGAAGTAAAAGGGATTTGAGATAAACTTTCACATAAATATGTTAGAGATTCATCCTGTGAGAGTTAAGGGGATGATGTCAAAAAGTAGTTCGCCTAACTTTAGAACTACGTAATTATAAACTCTTTAAAGCGAGGAAAGCCCAGTGCACACAATTAATTGAAAGAAAACTTTTGTACTGCTAATTACTTAAATTTGACGTTGGAAATTTGAGTTTTTACCTTTAGAAGGCCATTACCCTCTTATTACCCCTCTAGATGTACGAAAATTACAGGCATAGTTCAAGTTTAAGAGCTCAACGACAAAGATTTAAAAAAATAAAATAAATAAAATAAATAATTACGAACATAAATCTTTATTATTTTAGCATNAAATTTAAAGTAAGACCAGTTTTGAAAAATGGAATTTTTATATTAATTATTTTCTTCTAAAATCAATAACTGTAATTAAACTAGGTGAAAAATTATCTAGCTTTAATTATTCAATTTTCAGAGAGTTAATAAAGGTTCAAAAGTGCATTAATTTTAGCTACAAATTCTCCCCCGGAAGTATTTGCTTAGTGACATTAGTTACAAGTATATTATGTAGTTATACATTTATTTTCTTAAGACAATTTAATTAACATTTTATTATGTAATCATGACTATAGAGTTGGCACAGCAATATTGTCACCACAAAGCCGCGAAGCGCGTTTCGACACGTAATATCATCTTCAGTGAGCGTGTTAACTTAGTAAGAGTGAATTCTGTACTAAGTTCTCTTACTAAGTTAACACGCACACTGAAGATATTATATGTCAAAACGCATTTGTGAGTTTTAATTAAAAAAATTGAGATTTAAATATTGTTATGTTACATTGTATTAACCTCTCTAGCCATAATAATTATGAAGTGGTACCACAAAATCTCAGTCAAAACAACTAATTATTTCATTTTGTACCAAATATATAATTAAATTGTAATAATATATTATATACAACGAGCCGGTAATCCCGTGGCAACGGGCTTTTATTTTATATTTAGAAATAAATAAATTAACAAAGATAAGTTACAAATTTTTAAGAAATTTGGGACTACGTATCGTTAATGACAGAGGATATTATTCTTCAGTGTAGCTTAGTTGGTCAGAGCGCTATACTAGAAATATAGAGGTCCGTGGTTCGAGTTCCGGCGCTGGAGTAATTTTTTCTCTGTCTGAGAGAGAATGTTTCTTTGTCTGTCTCCCGTTATTAACAATAATTATAATTTGATTTAAACTAAGATAAGTTAATTACATCTATTTGAAGACCAAAAAATCAAAACAAGCAGTCAATTAGCCAATATATCATTTAGAGGNTTTTTTTTTTACATATTTATTCAATATAATATTTTATTAGAAGAGAGAATAAATTAAAATATATGTAAATTACTCGTAAACTATATAGTTTTTTATATTTTAATGTAAGGTAAATTTTTCATTCTAAAAATAAACATTTATAGGTGGTAATGAGATGTTCTATGAAAAAGAAAAATTCATCCAAAATGCATAAAAGAGTTAAAACGCATTGAATTTTCGCTTATTTTAGTCAATTCATTGGCTGAAACAATGAGTCAAGTACTGAATGGATTACATTGATACTAAAATGAAAATACTCTTTGTTACACCTTCTTTTCACTTTAATTAAATTTCAATTGAAAAGGTTTGAATTGAAACGATGCAGTTTTGTACACTTCATCATTTGATTGAAATATTGATTTTTGAAACAACATAGCAGGCATAATGCGTTCATGTTGAGATTATTCTTTTCTTGTTCGTTTGTAATTCGTTAGTTGAAGTTAAAGTTCGGTTTTCATTTTGCCAGTTAGTAATTGAAATTGTAAGCGTCAGTTAATTCTGAGCTGTAATTCATTAGCAGAAATAATGCAATTTATTAATTTTGCTTCCGAGCTAACCGATGGTAATGGAAGCTTGGCATCGGTCTGAAGAAAGAAAAAATGTTATTTTGAATTTGTAACTCTTTGGAATGTGGCGGGCTTATGTTATGTAAATTATTAATTTATGTTCGTTTCTAAATCACTAGTAGAAATAGTGCATTCATGTTATTTGAACAGCAGCGTCACGATGAAAATAATATTTGCTTTATAACTTTTAAGAAATTAAAAAAATTAAGTTTGTCATCGGCTTAGTCGACAAAAATCAGTTTCACTGCAACCAAACAACGCAACTCTATCTGTCGCTGTGTAGGGAATTCTCTGAAGGTTCAACACACAATGTTTGCACGTGCAATGTTGAACCACCGTTACCGATACGGTTTTGCCATGTTTAAATATGACACAAAACTCTTTTGTTGAATGGTTGCTAATTTTATGCAGACTTAAAACAGACTAAAAAGCAGTCGATGGGACATCTCTCGGCAACCAAATGAAACTTAACATAGCGTCCCCTACACAACGTTAGAGGGTAGGGCTATTCGCTGTTAAGTTGTAGAGAGAGACTAATTTTCAAAGTTGTATTCTTTTGTGACTACCCTTTAATAATCCAGCGTACCCTCATTTCGCATGTTTTTGTGTTATCGCATTAATTGATTTGTCTGTAAATGTGTTTTTTACTCAGTCACGACCAAACGTGTTGTTCGATTTTCTTCAAATTTAGCATGGATGTTCCTTGAAATCTTTAAAATCGATACACACATCGATTTTTACGATGTTCCTTGAAGTTTTTCAAATCAATGTGTATTCATCGATTTTTATGACGTCAAGGAGTTTCCTTGTGATATTTTTTTTTTAAAAAATCGAATAACGTGTTTGGTTGTGACAGAGTAAGAAACAAAGTTGAAGACAGAAACCGAGCAGAGTGTAAGGTCAATTGTCGAAATGAGATTTTTTAAGTGAGTTAAGTCTTCAACAACCTATCTGTTGAGTAACATACATTCTAACAACCTATCTGCTGAGTAACATACATTCTAACAACCTATCTGTTGAGTAACCAACAAATTCGAAGACAGAGACTGAGCGGAGTAAGGTCAATTGTTGAATTGAGATTTTTTACGTGAGTCATGTCATCAACAATCTATCTGCAAGTAACAACCTATCTGTTGAGTAACAAACATCCTATCACCCTATCTGTTGAGTAACAAGCATCCTAACAACCTATCTGTTGGGTAACAAACATCCTAACAACCTATCTGTTGGGTAACAAACATCCTAACAACCTATCTGTTGAGTAACAAACATCCTAACAACCTATTTGTCGAGTAACCAACAAATTTGAAGACAGAGACCGAGCGGAGTAAGGTCAATTGTTGAATTGAGTTTGTCAAGTAAGTCACGCCTTCAACAATCATAATTTTCTTCTTTATAGCACTAACCTAGTTCTGGTTAAGGTATTTATACATTGGAGAAAATATTAGTCATTAATAAGCTAATACATTTTTATGGTTATTAATAGGTTTTGTTATACCAAGCATTATTCTCAAACCTGCATGAGTGCTTCCCCCCTAATTAAATTTACTGGATGTATGACATTGACAAAACAAAGGATCTACCATCACTCTTCCGTGTCGCGTCGTAAATATACTAATGAAGACTACTCGCTGTTTTGTCAATGAGATCATTTGTCCATAGNATAAGTTAATTACATCTATTTGAAGACCAAAAAATCAAAACAAGCAGTCAATTAGCCAATATATCATTTAGAGAGGTGAGTGGTAGGGACACTGGTCAAAATTTTATGTTGGAGTAAAATAATTAAAAACATTCAAGTGGGACGAGCCTCTTCTTTACATTATTTATGATAATAACGAGGTATAACAATTATTCTATCATTTTAAACCCAAAAACCTCACTCAAAAAACTTGAACAAACTGTAGATTGTGTAGATAACTTGTAAAATGTAATGTCTGCGTTAAATGTTGTCAAAATGAATGTCGAATTAGTTGACAAATATGTCAACTAATAGCCGCTAGTTTCTAGTTATGCCGCTAGTTAGCGGCCTAACTTAGTTGTTAGGCCGCTTTAAAGATTAAACAAATTGGGACAAACTAATAAATATATATAAGGCCGCTTTGAAGATTAAAAAACTAAACAAGATATTATATAATCATGTACGCGCCACTTACGTACAAATGAAATAACTAAATCAAATAANCGTATTGTAGTACATTTGTAAACGCAAAAATTGTCATAGAGGGAAAAATGTTGGGTTCAATCCTTGTTGTAGGTTTTATACATGTGCTAGATATGTTTACTGGTTTTATGTTGGACATTTTTTAGCATTTCTAGGTTGTATTGTATTTTTTTCTTCTTATACTGAAAGCTTTACTGTGTCCTACATATCTACATGGTTTTTCACGATTTTTTTGGTGTGGTTATTTTAAAGGGCTGCGTCAATTTTTTCAGCATTGCGTATTGTAAACCGAAACGCTAAAAATTAAAATTATATCATAAAATGGGAAACATTTCTACCATTAACCAGTGGCATTTCTCCGTATAAGAAGTTTTTTACTTATATTATACTTACATTTTTTTTTTTTTTTTTTGTTACACTCATTACTATTAAATTTATCAAACCATGAGAATGATCTCTTGCTTTTCTTTAAAGACTATTTTAGGTGTAAAAAAGTTTCATGCAACTTTTAATTTTATAATTTTTATTTCAATCTAAAACCTCCTTCAAATTTTATTTGTATGAATCATATTATTTTACCACGAATAAATCTATACTATGCTCGACTTTCAAAAATTATTATTTTAATTTTACTTATTTAATTTTGATATTCTGAACTTTCTTTAGCATAATAACTAATAAATTTGACAACATAGTTATTTACACAAACTTGAGCGATGACTTACTTTACTCCCTTGGTGTAAAAATAACGTTCACCGCCAAGACGGAGCCGAGGGGGATCTACCATCACTCTTCCGTGTCGCGTCGTAAATATACTAATGAAGACTACTCGCTGTTTTGTCAATGAGATCATTTGTCCATAGCCCCATTTCATTCAATACAACAACATTTGTCTAAAGGGATCCTATAGGCGAGAAGGGTCTTGAATAATACTCCTGCAGATCCGACGCGATAATAAATAGCTAGCACAAGAGTGAAACAGTCGACGCTTCGATAACTTGTGTTTCTCTTCAGTTTGGGCTGTAAAACTAGATACAGGAGACAAATGCCTCACCTTTGCTTCACTCCATCTTCTATCTCTTGCTGGAGTAACTACAACCAACCAAGCACAATGAGCATCTGTTTCTTTAATGATTCCATGGGTTAGACCAAACCCTTAACAGACTCGAACAACTTTAAACACATTGCTAGCATATATCATCAAACAGTAAGAAAATTTGTTCCAGATTATATCAAAAAGACAAAATACGAGTTCGAGTTAAATTTAACACTAATAATTTCAAAATTACCACTAATGTTGGTGTTTCGACCTTGGTTTGCGACAATGCTGAACAGTCTGCAGACTGTTTTGCCCCCAGTGTGCGCATGGTCATAATCAAGTTCTTTGAGAGTTGCTATATTATTTAAAAAATACAGTCCACATTTTATGTTTATATAATACCTTCACTATCCTTAACAGTTAAAGTTTAGTTGGTGTTGCCCATGCCCATAGCAACTCTCTCTTGGCTTAACATTCTTGATCTAACCTTATTGACAATACAGTCCATAATTTATGTATCTTCTTTTTTTCATAATATAAAACCTTTATTATCCTTATAATTTTTTTAATTTTAATTTTTATTACTTTTCCTCACTACCTATAGTAGTATTTATTTATTTATTTTTTTGGTTTACGATATTGATGTTTATCTTAATTTTATATATTACTTATTGGTGTTTGTCTAATTACGATGTTGCTGTTTGAGCTTTGTTCATTGCCATTAAAGTTTTGATCCATTACTATTGCGAACTATCTATATTTTAAGGTACCTATATACCTATCACAGAATCAAAAATACGAGTACAATGTTTCAATTCGTCCATAAACCATATTTAGAAGTATGCACAAAATAAATNAAAAAAAAAAAAAAAAAAAAAAAAAAAAAAAAAAAAAAAAAAAAAAAAAAAAAAAAAAAAATGCTTACACAATTTTTCTAAAATTGAAGCCTCACATTTTGAAATCATACATTCATACGGTCAACATTATCACACTTACTTTTAATTTTATTAAAATTTAAACACTCCACATTTAAATGACACAAATTTGTTTATGGTAAATTATAACTAACTTCAAGCATACTTATAACTGATTTATTATTTTATTATCAACTTTTTAGTTTATGTAATACACTATTTAATACAAACTTCACTTTTTCTTATATGTGTATTATTGATACATTTGTTTATGTAATTATATTTTTTAATGAGATTTAAAGAGCATTATACATAAATTGACTGTGAACATCAACCACGTATTATAATATAACTTATTACTATTGTATTTGATTTTAATATGTATTATTATAACTATTATGATGTACGAGTATATTCAAACTAAGTTAATATTTATTATTTGATCAGAGAAATCTTCAGACAAGATTTACAGTCAATGATATAAATTCAATGTTTCATCGTCCGTTTAAGTAAAATATAAAAGGCCTAAAAACAAATAATCCCGGTAGAAGGTACGGCCGATAACTAAACCGAACTCCCTGGATTCAGGCCAAACCTCCTACATGAGATCTTTTTTTTTCCTAAAATCAAATTAAAACACGCATTTATAAATAGGAACCAAATGGTCTAAAATACTCATTCACAAAAAGACATAATAAGAACACATTTAGTTCAATTTATTTATTGGCGTGTAAACATAGCCATACAAATTATTTTGGATGTGATAAAAATTGAGGCATATAATTTACGAATTGGAATCGGTCCCATTTTTTATTATAATTTAGGTAAATAAAAGCTTAAATACACTGAATTTATTGGTTTGATAAATATGAACACAATTTTAAATAATTCGGATCGTTCAGATGCATTTTGTGGACCATAATTTAGGCCATTTTGATATTATGTCCCACAATAGACCAATTGTGGTGGTCAAAACTAGTCTCCATTAAATATTAAATAAAACTTTTCCACAATAACCTGATCAATGTTCACTATTCGTTGTTTCATTTAAAACGAGAGAACATATATTGAACATAGTCTACAAATTAGTGTGGATCATAGCTTTCTCTCGTCCTATTTCATATACTTTAATGATGTTATGCTATTAAACACCATGCGCTACACCATGGTGCTATTGTTCCATTATTGCCACTCTGTAATTTTTTTTGACATTTTACATTGATTGAAGTATTAATTTAGCGCATATTGTTGAAATTAATTTGGGGCTATATGTGAGCAACTATCAACCAACCATCCAAATTTCGTAAATAATTCTGAAGATACAGGTGTAAATAAATGTATGTTTGTGCACATGTAGAAGAGAAACGAATGGGCGCAGACGGTTGAAACTTATATGGGACCAACAATGGGCTAATTATGACCTACCATCCAAATTTCATTATAACAGACGAGTTTAAGATATGATGATTCGGAAAAATTGAGCGACAGACCGTCCGACAAACACGAAACCAAAGATGTTCCCAGATATCTGACTTTGAATTTTTGAAAAAGGAGACATACATTATTTTTTGTTCTTCAAAACGATCACATAGCTTCTGTTACCTTAAGGTAAGCTCAGAAGCAATAAAATAAGATTCAATACCTACTTTAATATTTTTTTTTTTTTTTTTCTAGCTGGTGGAAATGTTTGAAAGAATTTGAAAAAAGCAAGTAGTGCGTCAAGGGGACGTGATAACAACCAAATAGTTCAATCTGGCACTGGGAGTGTGCCATGAGAAAAACATTCCAGAACGTTGCATTCCTAAAGCTACTATACAACGAGAACAACAGGATAATCCAAAAATTTGCGTTTGTTGAAGAAGTGAATCTATTGGTAAATTAATAAATTAATGAAGCAAATAATGTAGCTGAGGAGATAACTGCCAAATTAACAGCAGGAAATAAAGATTTTTTTACTCTAAACAGTCTTCAGGTCACTTAATTTAAGTCGCAATACCAGATTCATGACTTATAAAAGCATTATAAGACTATATGTTGACTGTGTGTTCCCTGTCACCTGAAAAGAGGATCTGGGAAATAATGATTAAAGTAATTATTTTCATTTAGATCTCCACCCAGAAATAAGTTTCGACATCTGTCGCAGATCGCCCTACGCGAAAAAATCAGTTTTAGGTTCCTGTACAAAGTAAAAAAAGAAACCTTTTTCTTTTAAAAAAAGAAAACGGCTCTGTCTGTCTGTCCTTTGGTGTCTGTCCGTTGGCTTGTTTCAATTCAAAAACTACTATATCTAGAAACATGAAATTTGGTACACAGGTGCATCTCGGTATTTGAGACAACTGGACAAATTTTGG
This sequence comes from Gerris buenoi, assembly GCA_001010745.2. Lineage (NCBI taxonomy): Eukaryota > Metazoa > Arthropoda > Insecta > Hemiptera > Gerridae > Gerris > Gerris buenoi. The sequence goes on along the minus strand of KZ652379.1, from coordinate 96,507 downwards.
AGTCTATAAACTTATTATTTCCAAGATGGCGGCCCGACCAATATGGCGGGTGACTAAAAAAATGTTTTTAGTTACCATGGCATGTTATACATCAATTTAAAGGTCTCTAAGTGTAGAAAAAGAATATACAACTATTAAAATAAGATACGTAATATTTTCAAGATGGCGGCCAATATGTCGGGTTGACTAAAAAAAAGTTTTCAATCACCATGACATGTTGTACATCAATTTATAGGTCTTAAAGTGTAGAAAAAGAATATGCAACTATTACACTCAATAATTAAACTTAATCGTATAGAAACCGGCGATTATCGCCTCACGTAGTTACGTGAAGCGCGCCTTACTTGTTTAATAATTCTGAAGCTGCAACAAGACATACGTTCAAAATTAATATTTATCAAGCAGGCAACTTTACATAGTACATTAACTAAGTTTCAAATTAAGTTTAGTTGCGGTTACTGCAAGTTGCTCCTTGTTGAGATTCCTCGAGGCGTTACATCGTTAACTCTCTAATACTTATGGGAGTTAAACTTGGAATGAACTCTGAGAATTAGAATTAACTCAAGACAGACATGAACCTTCGATTTAACTTGGCTGGACCTCGTCATCTGACAATTTCTCTTAAAAGGCTTTAAAACATTTGACGTAAAAAACTTTTCTCGAACTTTAAATTAACTAATTTGTATAAAATTATGGCAGCTCATTTATTTATTTTTTAGTCCAGTTAAAAGTTTTGGAAAGTTTATTATTAATAATAAATTATTAAAACATTGATATATGTGTCCAATCAATAGTAAGTGAAGTTGCNTTTTTTTTTTCATATTTTGCTAGAAAATTAGGGTATTATTGCAGTTTAATATTGAATAATAATTCGAATAGTACACCGATTAGTGTGCCACATAGCTTCCTCGTATCCTATTATTGGACGAATTGTCAAATAAGATTTGGATTTGGTTTTATTTTTAAATTTTCTTATTATTGTTTTAATACAGACGTAAAATACTCATTGTAATTCTAGACCGTGAAATATGTGTCAAGAAGCCATAAAGGCTACTGCTAATAAACGTATGTGTGCGAAAAAATATAAAAATGTCTATCCATATCTAATAGTTTGATCATTATGATTGATATAAAATTTTACTGAAGAATAATTACGTAATAAGTCTGCAAACATACTTATCATTGATACAAAAAAACATCAAACTATGTGATGAAAAGTAAGGCTTCAAACCATCCAAAAATTAAAATACCTAATATCCCAAGTAAACTAATTAAAGAAAAAAATCTAACTAATCAATGAAGTACTCGGGCAGCTAAATATTTAAACGGCTAATAATAAAAGGCATTAGACTAGAATAGATTAGAATCTTTAATTTGCTTCCAAGCAAAATCAACGTGAGCTGAGGATTGTGTTGATGTTAATTTTAATTGATATTTCCCCTGGAGGTGATTCTAGGAGTTAATTTGTCCTAATCTTTCCTATTCTACTCTGCAAGTAGCGACACGACCTCAAACGTACCGTTTCTTATACATCTCATCTTTAATTCCTCGTCCTAATCCTGTTTCTCTTCCATTTCACTCCCAATGGTTTCCATTCTATTAGTGGTTTTCTCCAGCTTTCTTCCCTTCATCTGATGACATAGCCAGATCACTTCCTACCTCCTACTGTACACTCTTTATAAATTCATCGTCCCAATCCTGTTTGTCTTCCATTTCATTCCCAATGGTTTCCATACCATTACTGATTTGCATCAGCTTTCTTCCCCACTTTTGTCTTATGTATTTCCAATAGCCCATCATATAAGGCTCATGATTCGTTCTTTGACTCTTAAATTAAAGGCAGGAAATCCTTGAAGTCTTACATCCGTATGTATGGCAAAACTTTAGATTCCAGCAATCTTTTCTTCGGCTATAAATTTGTATTAATTTAAAAAGTCTCTATTTCTTCATAAGGTTTTTCATCCTGCGTTAACTATTTCCTAAACGTTTTGATATTGACCATTAAGTCTCAGAAGGTATCCAAGGTAGATGAAATTGATAACCTTTTAAGGGTTTCGTTTAAAAAAAAAAAGAAACTAGTTTATACTTTCTTTTCTGTGTCTGTCTGCCTACCACTCTGTACGGCTCCAATAAGTTTTTAATCAAAAGATAGTAGTAGTAGTCTAGTACTTCCTATAATCAAAATGTAGATTAACATAACATTTTGCAGCATTAAAGATCATTTTATACGCACACAAGAAAAATGATCAGCCTTTTAATCTAAAATGGGGGTTAATTCAAGTCAAACTATTTTTTTTATATTTTTATTTTAAGTCGGTATCAAATAAAAGGTATTAAAAAGTAGGTTACATAAATATTATGTAATAGCACTACAGTAAATTTTTTAATTTTCCATGTCATTGGGTTAAAAATATCAAAATTTTGCGAGAGTTTTTGTTTACTTAATATATTATCCACATTTTGTATTTTTGAATATTTATATTCACTCTTGTTTAACCAGTTAAAAAAGGTACGCCAGTTCCAAAAAATAAATTGCAGCCGAAAAACTGTTTTTTTTACAAAATATAAAACTTCAGCCTGTCCCAAACGAGAGTTAGTGCGTTGACCGCTCGGGAAATCGAATGACACACAGTGGCCAACCTCTCTGAGGGATAAAAAACATTTATCTTTGACTAGCTGGCCCGACCTTTTGTCCGAGAAAATCTCGAGCTCTCATTGACTCCCAACTCCATTTGCTAGTTTTTACCGCGCTAACAACAACGTTAAACAAGTTTTCAACGCGCACTAACTCTCGTTTAGGACAGATTTTAAGTAGTACTTAATAATATCGGCACGCCTAAACTATGAATTATGTTTATAATTATTATTTATAAAAACATTATATCTACATTTCGCATTTTTCTCAGAACTTATCACTTTCAGCGGACGAAATTGAAATTTGGATTCAGCACCCTAAAAAACATAAACAACACGAACAAGAAAATAACTATGTACTATATTTATCCCTGACAAACTACCATTTGCCTGAACTATTACTTGATAAAAACTTACACCTTAATCAAAGCTTCTTATTTAATAAAACAAGGTTCAACAAAAATTAATTTTAGAGAATACGTTGATGTCTGCACTTAAATAATTGTGTAAGTGTGACTTTTTAATTAAATTGGTAGATCACACCTTAAAATCCATCTCCAATATTAAAAAAAAACTTATCATAAAATATGTAAGATATCCCAACGCCTAATTAATGAAACTAGATTAAATGTAATAATTTGTAAATTTGGAGTTCATTGAAAGACAAAGATCTAATATTTACAACCGTAAGCATTAAAAAACAAAATAACGAAGTAAACAAGGTTAAAAAAGAAAGTAAACAATTAAAATCATGTATCATAAAATAGTACGATTACACACCTAAATTTTTCTAATTTTAATTAACACATTATGAAACTCTGTGAGTAATCAAGGACATAACTTTGTTTGAGATTTACGGATTTAATCCCGTTTGAGAGAAAGATTCATCTCGCTTTTCATAAAGCTAAAGTCTTTTTAATAGCTTCTTGAAACTCGTTGATAACTACCATCTAACTCGCTCTTTTATTGAATTAAAGTGGAATTTACTCCGCTTGATTGAATTCTAATCTTTTATAACTTTTTATAAATTTATGAACGAGAGTAAAAAGGGAAGGCATTGATCTGTTGAACTTAAAAAGAGGTTCTAGAAAATTGACTAACAACACTTTAAAAAACAAGACAAAAACAATTTTATTTCACTCACTAATAACTTTTCTCGGGATTAACAATTTATGATTTGCTTTTTTTCTTTCAACTTCGATTGATCGTGTGAAGAGGTAAAGAAAAATTAAGTTACTTAATTTTTTTCTTTATTCTATTTCCCAGTATTAAATAATAATCTTTTATGAGGGGTTATTCAACTAAGCCTTTAAAAAAAAATAAATAAAAAAAATGCTGAATAAAAGTCTTAATTCATTTTAAGATAAAAAAATCGACCTTTAAAATTATCACAATTCTCTTTATTTAGATAGTTAATTATTCTATTTTTTTCTCAGAGCAAATTGAAAATTAACTGAAGCAGTTCTTTTAGTGAATTTTCGAAGAAAATTAAGCTATTGCAATGGCTTCAAAAATATTTGTAATGCGAATGTTTGAAGGTCGAAATATAGCAGTAATGAGATACATGGTTGTATTGAATTTTATCCCGATAGACCCACAGCTCAGATACTAAGAAAAATATTATAGAGACCACTTTCATCTAAAATTAAAACAATTTTGACGAATATAAAAAAATGGGGGGAGGGGGTTACATAAATTTAATAATAATGGATTATACAAGCTTACCTTATAGCTTGTCTAATAACAAAAATTATTTATCTCATAGAAGGAAGCTAACTAACTAATTTCAAGGTTCTAGTACAATCGGTTCCAAAGATATCATTTTGTCGAATTTTGTGCATAAGTGACCATCTTGAATCAAGATGGCGGACTGTAAAAATATTCCTTAGCAAGCACCTGGGGGTAAAGCGGCCCGCACACGGTCTGTAGTATTGTCAATATAATAAAGTATTGCCAATAATATCGAGGAGTTAATATTGATATAAAAAAAAACAGTATTGATGAAAATTTGATATTGAATTGCATATTGACAATAGTATTTTCAATAATATTATTGACATTAATATTGATCGTGTGCGGGGGCTTTACATGGTACACATCC
>KZ652379.1:44680-66842 GCA_001010745.2 Gerris buenoi | reverse complement strand
TTTTTTTTTTTTTTTTTTTTTTTTTTTTTTTTTTTTTTTTTTTTTTTTTTTTTTTTTGTTTGAGTGCCCTTTTTCTTGTTACTATTGTAAATTGTTTTTGTTGTTTTTATAATATGTAGAGGTAAAATTTAAAAATGTGGAATTTTTAAAACATAGTTTTTTCTCTTTTTTGACGTATCTGAAAGAAGTAAAAGAAAGTGGCACTTATTTAAATGGACAATGGAAGAAAAACGGATAAAAACTATAAAGAGTTGGGCAGATATAAACTCAATTTCCTTACGGTAAAGTCGAGTGAGATGTCTCCCACCCTCCAAAGCCCTTATGTAAATGCTTTGACAAAAAAAGGACAAGAAAAATCCCATTTGAAGAAAAACACCGAATTTTCTCTTTTTAATACTTTTCTTTTAAGATTTTCCACGCTAAACTGATAAAAAATACAAAAGAATATAAAATTAGAAGTAAATAAAACATGTTTAGGTTTTTAAATTCAATTTTCATTCTATGTTAAGGGTCTTATTTACTTTTAAAAGTGTAATTAATAAATTGACAACAGATTAGAAAAAAACGTGTTAAATAAAGAATCACGTTGAAATTAGGTTTTTTTTTGCAACTAGTGCGCAAAGTGGCTCTTTGCTGCACTTGAGAGAAATATTTACCCTCGCCTGCGGGTCGTGTGGAAAGGTGTGAAACTTTCTAGGCATCTAAACAGAGATACAATTTCGTAACAATCGTAGATAAAAGTTACGAGTAACTTTTAAATCTGTTGTTTTTGGAATCTGCTGTTTTGCATACTATTTCGAGTGCTATAAAAACCACTTTATCGGTAAACTGTAGGAAGAAATATTTTTATTTGGTTGGTAATTATGATTAACTAAAAGTATTTCTTTTTAGAAGTATTCTGTACTGAGTACAGAATTCTCTCTTACTAAGTTAAGACGCACACGGAAGATAATAATTATATTATGTCGAATCGCGTATGTGAGTTTTAATAAAACAAATTGTGGTGAAAATATTGTTGAGTTACTTTCTACCAACCTCTCTATATATCTTTAGTCATAATTATGAAGTAGTACCAGAAAATCTCAGTCAAAACAACTAATTAAAAGTAATAATAATCTTCTTTCTAAGTAGTTTATTTCCCTTTAATACTGAAGTAGGACCAGGATCATCTAGGGCATTATAATTTGGTAGCCTAATTAAGTCCTATAGCTGTCTACTAAATGTATTTTGTCATTAATGTTCACGAAATTAAAAAAATAATGTTTTTTCAATGTTATGTATTTTTTAAAAACACATTTAAAAATAATAATTTATTATTATATAATTGTGTAAACATTAACTGTTTTTTTAGTTACGACAATGTGACTCTGCATTAGGTAAATAAATTAATTCAATTTATTGGCTATTAGTGAATTATTTACATGCATTTTTTTTTTCCTTATTTTTTTTTCCTTATTTCTTGCTTAAACTTCAACCAAACCCTCTATAATCTGTGGCATAATTATGTTTTTGCATTAACTGAATGGATTAGTTTTTTATTTACATGATTTTTTTTCTTCTTCTTAATCTTCTTCGACTTCAACCCAGCTATAAGCTGTAGCTTATGACTCAAAATTGAATGAAAGAATGAATTAAATTTGATGGTTATTAATGCATCATGAAATGTTATTTTTTATTATTTTTTTCTTTAACTTCAACCAAACCAACTATCAGCTGTAGTATATGACTGTAATAAGGGAATAAAATAGTTAAATATATTGGTTATTAGTTCGATATTTACATAAATTGGTCATTTTTTTTCGGCTTCTATTAAATCAGCTATTAGATGTGGGTTGGGTAGGCGTGTGGTTGGAAAGTTTCTTTGTATTTATTTAGATATTGCCTACATACCTAGATATTAGTACTTAAATATTACCCAAGTAGATAATTACCCTGAGTACCATTAAATATTTTTTTAAGGTACAACACTGACTTACCTTAGAATTTTATCAAATGATTATGGAATTCCATTATTTTTTCACCTTTTTACCTCTAAAGGAAAATAATACATTTAAAAGATTAGTTTTAAAAAAAACTTTATTTTAAAGATACCTGTTTAAAATTATGCATTATGTGTGAATTATTTTGCTCATAAAACAGACTTATACAGAGCAACGGAGTTTAAAAAATTCACCCTTTTTTTAACCTTTACAAAACAAAATGTCCAAAATGAGTTATGCTATCTTGGCTTTTGCATTAAGAAAGGAAAAAAAAAAAAGAAAGGGAAAAATAAATTGAAATCTACCAGCCAGCGGTTTGTTTTGAGTTTTCTAAGCGAAAAAAAAGCATCAAAATGTTTTTTAAAAAAACTTTCTTCGCTTCTATGAATTTTTATCTGGTCTTGATAAACAGTGCTAACTCCTTCTTTATCATAACTACCCTTTCCACTTCCTTCGTGTAACACTTTTTTAGATAGCGTTTATTTTGAATTGCTTTTCTTATTAAAAAATGCAGGTGTTAAAAATAATGCTTTATAAATGGTAAAAATTCTTTAAATTAATTATATATCGTGCATTGTACTTATAATGTAAAAAAAATGTGGTTTTTTTTATCATTCCTGCAAATAAAAAAGTGCATGCGTGGAAAGAGAAGATAAAGATACGTCTAGGTGTCTAGTAATAACGATTAATAATCGCGCGAGCGACTCCTGAAACGGCAGCGAGAACCGAAGAGAGTGGAGCAGGTAGCCTATCGAGAGGGGAGGGGTGTGTAGGCCCTACCAAGCGCTGTAGGGAGGACTCTCCCAAGAGCGGACAGGTTTTATTGCACACCTCCGTGTAACACTTTATTTTAGTAATGCTTTTCGAGTTCATTGGCCATAGCCAAGACATGAATGTGTCAAAAGGCAGAGAGCATTGCAACGAAGGAAAAGAAGTGGCACGGAACAATGAATATAAGAGTGAAAGAAGTCAGACATGTTACGTTTTTGTAGAAGGAGAAAACGGTTGAACTGCTTTGTGAGAAAGTGATAGAGAATCGAATGAGGCGGATACGAATAGCATTGGAAAGAAAGTGTCATACATAAATATATAATTATGGTTGACAAAAGTGTTCATTTATTGAAATCGGGGTCACAAATTCGTTGTTACATAAACTAAAATTATCTGGAGCCACGGCAGTTCTCCTTGCTAATTCGAGCACAGCCGTACCATCCTTTGTTGGAACCAAATCAAGGCACTTCGAACCTCTTCTATAATCCAATTAAAAATATACTGTCAATTAGTGTGGCACATAGCTTCCTCGCATCCTATCATGTAATTTATTGTTATGTTAACATTAAAGTTATATTACTTTATTGTTGTATTGTTTATTGAGTAAGAACAATTGTCAGTTTTTAGCGATCTTTAACACTTCATTGGGTTGCCGAGCACTGGGGTGCCGTAACTGGTTTTACTAAAAAATTGTATTTTGAAAAAAAAAAAAATGTTTGTCTTATTGAAAAGTTTGATTTGTTTACTGACCAAAAATTCAAATTTTAAATTTGAAGTTCACGTTTACGCGAGCGTTGCATGTGAACGCTTAAACGGATAACGTTGTCCAACGAACTCGCATTGGCGAGTTCGTTTGGTAAAATGAACATGGAGGCATTGGTAAAATTAACATATCTGCCAAATTTCATCAAAATCGGTCGAAATTTACTTAAGTTATCGTCGCACTTTTCGTGATTCGCGGACACACAGACCGACAGACACACAGACACGGAACCAAAATTGTTCCCTGACGTCTGAAACGGATTTCTGCCTTGGAATTTTTAAAATTGGAGGCATAAAACTTTTTTGTTCTCAAAAGTGAACACAATGCTTCCGTTACCTTCGGTGAGCTCTGAAGCAATACTTAATATAATATACATTTTAAATTAGAGTTTATTGCAAACTGAACCAGAAGTAAAAATGGCCCACATCTACGTATATTAGTAAAATAAAGATATATTATCCTAAATTTTTTTTATGTTGACACTAACTCATCATAATCCAAAAGGTACTTCCAGCAATTGAAACTTTGCATGCTGGTAGAGTTCAATGAACAAAAAAAAAATAAATAAATAAATAATAATAAATGTGGTTCTTTGCCTCTCTGAAGATTAATAAAAAATCGTCTCTTCAAAATATTTAAACAAAACTATAACAACAATAATAAAATTTTATTCTGGAATAACGGTGATTAACCTTTATTGAGTATCATCTCAAAGATTGTAAACATATATCCGTTCGTGAGCACACGTACACCAGATAATTGTTTAGTAAAAATTGAACACCCACCAAGTCTCTTTTTGCATTAACGTTTCAAACCCCATTCTCCCAAAAGGGAAATCCAAACAAAAACACTCATGTAAAAAAAAAAAAAGTCTTGCGTATAAAGTTGTACTTAAGTATACTTAAGTAGTTGGGTTAAGCCTTTAGCCAATAATTAACAATTACGCAGCGACATTCCCAAATCAGAAAATGTTTTTAAATTTGAACGTGTGTAGATTTAAGAAATAAAATGTTTGAGTTTATGAATGATAAAAAACAGACAGACATTATCTACTTATACTGGATGGATTAGATTTAGCAGAACTTACTAAGAGAGTGGGAGACTTGGCCAAATCTTATCATCTCACAACGTTTTACGCGATACTTGGCTTTTTTTTGACATATGTGTTTATGTTGTGATAAGTATTATCATTCTACGTATGTAATTCTAAAATGAAAAAAAAAAAAAATAATAATAAATTACGGTTTTCTAATAAAACACAAACATATTGTAAGAAAGAGCAAGGGCTGTTATGGTCGATAAAGGCGGGTTTTTGATAAAGAAAAGGGTAAGTCCGCACAGGACCGTTTATCAAAACTAGATGAAAAGAAAAAGACAGAGCATCAAAAAAAGTTAGGTTTTTTTAATGTATTTTTTATTTTATATATTTTTAAGGTCAAGGTTTTACGCTTAAACATAAGCAATAGTGTTTTTTGTCTTCACTTTTATTTTTTTTAAACAATAAAAAAAGATTATTTCATTTTAAGCGCAAATTCAAAGACAAATTTTTTCTCCTTTTTAATATACATGAATTCTTCTTTTTTTCTTTTATTTATTTTTATAAAAAATGGGTAAATGGAGAGTGTTATAAAAATGAGGGAGATATTTTTTTTAACCTTTATTGCTTGTTTCAAAAGTTTTGTTTTATATGGAATTGTGTCATACACAGTATAAGAGATTATATCATTTTTTTTAATAATAATAAAATAAAATTTGTAGCTTTAGTTTAAAAAGTAGTTTCGTTCCCAATGAGAAAAAATGTAATAAATAAAGAGTATAAAAGCTTTTTCACAAAGTTCTTACGTTTTATTAAATTAATATTTTTCGGAGTAAAGAAATATTCGTTATACTTTAATCAAAGGGAATTTTAATTGAATATTGTATTGATCAAATGAGTATTCTCGTGGTTAGATTTATCAATTCCAATGCAAATGAAGATATCTGAAAAAAATACACTTCATTTCTAAAAAATTATTAGTATTAATCAATTAGGCTCGATCATATATAAAAAAGTAAATTTTAACTAGTTTAAATTCCATAACTTTCGAGGGGTCTAAGTTATGCTCATTGAAAATAATAGGAACTTACATGTTTAAAATTAAGCTGGAAAATATAGCCATGATATTTAAGAGGTTTTAACTAACCAAATAGAATTTAAAAAATGTATATAAAACTTGTAGCGTCTAAAGAAAAAAAAAAATTAAAAGCTCTTTTTTTCAATATTTCGACCCCTCTTTGGGTAATCTTCAAGCTGGCTAGAATACTATTCCATCCTGTTCTTGATAAAAAATGTTGAAGGCTTATTAAACAATAGTGACAGTCATAGAAAAAGTACGGAATTTTAAAAAAAAAAATATCCCAAACTATTTACAATAACCACCTAGGTTAGAATAAAATACTTTTTTTAGCAAGTACAGTATGGAATAGTACTCTTCTAGTCAGATTGAAGATGACCCAAAGAGGGGTCGAAATATTATGCGAAATATTATACTGCAAAATTTAGGTTTTATTTTTTCCTTTAGGCCCTACTATCAATGAAAATTACTTAAAATTAAATAAACTTTACTATCTATATATATAAAATTAAAGTTTTGTCTGAATATTGGTCAGAATTGAAAATTTGTTGGATACTTTTTCGTTTTATACATCCCGGATACCGAATCCGGCCTTAACTTTTTTCGTGTATGTATGTATGTACGTGTGTATGTGTGTCTGTCGCCTCAGTCAGACTTTATAGGCGCAAAACTGGCTAAATGAAATAGATTAATTTTTGTTTCAGAGGTGAGCGCAAACATGTTGTGCAATTTGTAGGATTGGTTTCATCGAAAAATATTGAGTAGAACCAAAGTTATTAAATATTTACTGATGCAGCGCGCATTTGCCGTATTGGAAAGGGCATAATACCTAGCATGAACCCCGCGCGGACCGCGGGGTGAAGGCTAGTTCAATATAAAACTAGCTGTTACGAGTGCAATCGCAGAAAAAGTTGAACATAATCAAAACAATTGTTTTATTCAACTTATCTATAAGATTTTGCTTGACAATAGTGTGGTTAAAGAGTCGAGATTATCTCGACACCTTCTTTCGGTTGTCCTGTGTAGAAAATGTTATAGATGGCCACACCTTATAAGAAGTAAAGGTCATTAAAGATTGCTTTGAACTTCTTTTACTTTTATCTGATGCTTGTCTTAATAAAAAGCTAGGTTTCCGGTGAACCGCGTCACGAAGATGTTGAATTCTGGCGTTACGTTGAATTCGTTCCTTTTGTTAACATCACAAATGCACAACAATTCTAAAGATGCTTTAGGAACGTCGGAATTCAACCCCTTTATAACGCGGATTTCACCGGAAAAACCAAGCTATTAATTATTTTACATTGTCAACAACTAAAATGTTAGAAATAAGATGAGTCGTCTTCTAACTCTTCAACTTTGTCTCATGCATAGAAATTTCTATATTTACTTTCTGCTTATTTGATGTATAAACTTAGTTAAAGTTTGAGTCGATGGAGTTAACGTTAAAGTTTCAAACTAGTTTACTTGAGAATGTTTGTCTGCTTTTGAAATGTCAAAATACACAGCTATTGTGTAACCAAAGATTATAGAAAGCTTACTCGAATTTGAGAAATTGTATACGAGAGATGTTCTCTTTAGTTCAAATGAGGATTTGACAAAGTTGATTTCATTAGAATATAATAACTGTTTGCTTCAAATAACTATTTAGAATTAAATTTATAATTATAATCTTTAATTCCTCTTATCATTTAATTACTACAATTTCGGAATGAATTAGGTAAATATATAAAGTTATATTAACCCTTAATAACCTAGCGTTGCCATATGGCAACAGCCGAAATTTGGGGTAAGGAATTTTTTAAATTTTTTTAAAACATTTTTTCCATATTAAGGGACCCCTTAAGAGACAAAATCCCTAGAAAACTCCAAAAAAAAATTAATTCGGGCAGTTAAGGGTAAGTACAAACATAAATTTTATTTAGCTATAAAACATTTCAATATTAAAAAAAAGCTAAACATATAATAAGGGACGAAACTTTAATGTAAAAAAAAAATAAATAAATAAAAGAAAAAAAAAAAAAATAAATAAAATACAAAATTAAAAATTCGGAGAAAGAGTTCCTAAAAAGGAATAAAGAGTATGTAGGGTTAATATTTATTTTTATAAAGTTCATTACAGAGGAAAATAAATGACTTAATTAACATTTTTAGGATCCTTGTGCAAACACAAGACCCTTACACATTCCTGCTATTCTCTGTTTTTTAAAAAAAGAGATGTAGCTTCAATAACCAAAAGAAGTCTTCAGACAAAAAATTGTAATAAACAAATGACAGATTTGGAAAATAAAAAGTTAGAGTTTGTGAAAGGCAGATAATATAGATGGGATACAGACAAACATCACTTACTTTTACGGGTTAAATTAGGCATAGTAGAAATTACTTTGGCAGGAGAAAACTGGCAGGCAAAACCAATGATGTCACTACTTTTACGCGAGACTTGGGTAATTTTGTTACAGAAGTGTTTTTGTTTGGATTTCACTTTTTCTAGTTAGTAATTTTGGTTTCTTAGCCTCATGTTCTTGTTGAACACATAATATTTACATATTAAGTTATTGAATAAAGGTGGCGGGGAACAGCCGAGCTATTTAGACTTAGCAATAGTCTTTCATATCTAAATTCATATGAACCTAAAAGACCTTCATTTTATATTAATCACCCTTATCTATAATCGTGTAGAAATAGTTAGTAGTCGTTAAGTTGATGGGGAAAAGCCGAGCTATTAGCCTTAGCTATCAGTAATTATCCTTTATTTCTAACTCTATATGGTCCCAAAAGATCATCAGGTTAGATAAAGTATCCTAACCTTCAAATGAAAGTTACATGGGTGGTTGAAGTAAACTAATCGACGTTAAGTTAGTTAAGAAAAACCGAGCTATTAGGCCTAACAGTTGTCCTTTATTTCTATAGACAAGTGAACCTAACCTTAGGTTATTATTTATCCTCTAGGTTGGGAGCCAGCGTGACCGAGGGTCTTAAGGCGCTCGCTTAGCTATCAATACGTCGAGGTGACTCGAGGTCGTGGGTTCGATCCCGTGTCATTATACTCTGAATTGCAGCTATGAATAGCGGAAGATGCAAGACGAGGGACACCCCTTCCATCCCTTGGGGCACTCTTCCCTCACGCTTTGACGCATGCTTATATAGCTTAAGACCACACCATTCTCGCTTCGGCGGTACTATGTACAAATGTATGACGTGTGAAGTAGCTAGAACTCTCCACCACGGAGCGTAAAAAGGGCCTAAAAGAGGGACTAATTGCAAGGTTCGAGCAAGTGGTTCGTCCTACCCGTTCTAGTAGGAATAAGTACTAGACTACCTCTACTACTACCTCTCCTTCTGGTTTAGTAAAATTATTTTAAGCTTCATATTAAAGTTCGTAGAGAGGTTGTAACAGTAGCCATGAATATAGGGAGACAAAAGTAAGATGTTATAGCTAGCAGTTCGTCCCCCCCCCCCAAATGAACCTAACAGAATTTGAGGTTAGGTAAATAAACGTGACCTTTATTGTAAATTTCCACAAAGGCAAGGCTTCGTTCAAATGATTTTATCAATGTAGGACTGTAATATGCTTCGACTGACCTTCCATCATTAATAAAGAGGTGTTTAGGTATTTATATTTACTTTCAAATGATTTTAACAACAAAGATCTAATTTATCCTCACCGTAATTTCACATAGATATGGAAAATCTTACACACATCTAATGACTCCATTCAATTATTGTTCAATTGTTATATCCAAGCAACAAACATCATAAATAAGTGGAAGAAATACGTATAATGAATAATAATTACATAATATAACTCCGAATATAACAATCTCTCTGAAATCTGAAATACGCAAAGCTGCAGCACTTCTCAACTCGATCCCCCTCTTTAACTCATTATTGCCAACCGTACAAAGATAAAAGTCCCTGTACCAAGTCCGAAAAAATGAAATATCTTAATAAAGATCTCTTACACAAGTCTAATAAAGAAAATTAAATGAAGGTTGTGTAAAAGTGTTAATGCCACACCTGTTTAATTACAGATTATTCAATTAAACTGTTAAATGAATATAAAAAATTACTATTAACTTTTAATGAAATAAGGATTAAATTTTGAATGATAACAGATCTACAATACACAAACTTTAATTTACTCTCATAAACTTCATCATCAAATTAATTAATTATTTATCAAAGAATCTTTCATTTTTCTTTCACAATATTAAAATTATTGTTTTTCTTTGATAAAACAATTAATTAGAGGGAACAAAAACAACCACTTGGCCCCTAATTTAATTATAAGTCAGAAAGCAATTAACTTCTTGAAGACTTAACCCCGCATTGTTAAAACCAGCTTTTATTGTAAAATATATGAGACTTAATTATACAGGAGTTTAAAAACTAAAGTAAAGTTTTTCAAAAAGTACGGTACTTTTGTTCACTTCATAGTTTTAATAACTTTTTGAACTTTATATTTAGACAATGCAAACAACAAGTGAGATAATCAGATTACATTACCTGATTCATTTTTATTATTATTATTTTTTTTTTTTTTCACTAGATTTTGTAAAGTAAGATATAAAAATGCTAAAATAAAACCGCTAAGTTGAAGACAAGAAAATTTCTATTTATAAAAAATAGCTTTTTCTTTCTCTAACATAAGTGAAATGTAACCAAGTTTTTTTTTAAACTTCGTTCGTGAGGTTTTCACAAACACATCATAAATTATTAAGTGTTTATATGCTGTTTAATTTGTATTTCCCTTAATTAATTTAATTTAGACAGGTAATTTCACTCATGTGTAAAACATTTATAATAAACGTTGTATTGTGTGTATACAACTTTTAGGCATATTCAGTTTATCGTTATCTCTCTTTAATAGAAGGAGAGTGATCATTTTCGTTTTGGACGTTTAAAGTAAACATTATAAATAAGGGTATTGAAGTTTATAGTTTTCGGTTCATAGATTCAGAATTAATAGATAATATAGATTATAAAAATTAAGTTTTTATAATTATAGACAAAAGTTTAGGAACTTTGGTAATTAAAAAAAATACAAAATAATAAATAATAAAAAAAACAAATGACAGATTTGGAAAATAAAAAGTTAGAGTTTGTGAAAGGCAGATAATATAGATGGGATACAGACAAACATCACTTACTTTTACGGGTTAAATTAGGCATAGTAGAAATTACTTTGGCAGGAAAANTATTTTTTTTTTTTTTAAATTTCTCAATTATGCTTTAGACTTAGTACACCACCAAAGTAGACGTTTTATAGGTTTAAAAATGCAATGAGCATTGACGAGGCATCACCTCACCACCATATTTATGAATAGTGGGAAGAACACTAATTTTAATATATATAATTTGGTTAAAAACATATTGAAGCAATGTTCTTGTGCTAATTTGACAAGAAACAATGGGACACAGTGATGCTCTTTCCACAAACTATCGTGCTTGCTCTCTTCCCACATCACATCGTGCTTGCTCTTCCCACATCACATCGTACTTGCTCTACCACATCCCATCGTGCTTGCTCTCTTCCCACATCAAATCGTGCTTGCTCTTCCCACATCACATCGTGCTTGCTCTTCTCACATCACATCGTTCTTGCTCTTCTCACATCACATCGTGCTTGCTTTTCTCACATCACATCGTGCTTGCTCTTCTCACATCACATCGTACTTGCTCTACCACATCCCATCGTGCTTGCTCTTCCCACATCACATCGTGCTTGCTCTACCACATCACATCGTGCTTGCTCTTCCCACATCACATCGTGCTTGCTCTTCCCACATCACATCGTGCTTGCTCTTCCCAGATCACATCGTGCTTGCTCTTCCCACATCACATCCTTGCATGTACATTTCATTCATTTATTTGAAATACCTATAAAGCCATTTCGAATGAGAAGTAGAAGCTGATTTAGCTAAATCCTTGTGCGTACCGATTGTAATCGGTGTGAATGAAACTTCCTATAAACTACGTCTTATATTTAGGCTTGGGAGGAATTTAGTAATGACTAATTACAATAGCTCAATTAGTTTCTCCCTATATCTTAACCCTCCCCCACCCAAATTTAGTCTATTTAGTTACGAATTAACCATATAAGTTAATGGGGAAAAAATCTAGATTCCTAGAAATTAATCAAAATAAATTTGCCACAGCTGATATTATGACCATAATTTTAAAACAGTTGATCACATTTTTTTGTGGTGGGAAAAAAAGGAAATGTGGTGAATAAAATTGAGAATGAATTATAGTGGCTCGGACTTTTAAATCCAACCTAAAGTCATGAAAATTTATCACTTTCCAACTAATGTGTTTTAAGCTTTATTTAGTACTATGAAATATGAGTTTGTTGGTAATGGGTGTAAAACTTTATCCCGTTTATATACAGATGCTTAAGTTCTCAAGAAGTGGGTGGGAAGAAAAAATAAATAATGATTTTAGGTTTTCCGAATTGATAGTCATATATCTAAATAAGGGTAGTTTGTACAGGGTCACATTTACTCTAGACTGTCTACTTCTAAGTGGCAGATTATTCTTTAGGTTAGTCTCTGAAGACAATTCGATTATTTGAAGTCTTTGGAAACGAAGTTCTTTTACGTCACGTTACAGCGCCAGCCACCCAAGAGTGAGTCCGAAAAAACCGCCGTCACGGAATAGACCGATGACGATTACTTGAGTAAAAGATGACTGATTTAGTTGAAATTTGGTACAGATGTTCATTATACCAGTGCCCAGGCTTAGTTCATCGGAAAACGTTATCCGCCCAAGCGTTCACGTGAAACGCTCGCGTAAACGTAAGCTTTAAAAGTAAATTTGGAATTTGAGGACAGGAAAATATTCTATCTTCATTTCAATTAGACAAACAACTTTTATGTAGTAACTTTGTATAACTTTATATTTAGCCACTTTTTTTGTTGTATATCTATGTAATGCAAAGCTTGATTTGTTGTATGAATATGGGGAATATTTGTTTAATTTTTAGAAATAAATTCGACTGAAGATGACTTTCATTTCCCTTATTTGAAAATAAGGGTCGAAACGTTTCAATTAATGAAATCGTAGTTTTTTTGTGAAATTACACCTCACCAGCCATCTTACCTCCTATAAAACCAAACAACACCGACACCGCTAAGAAATGTTAATTCGCAAAATTTGTTAAAGCGGACCTAAACTTTTAAAATAGAGAAAACACCGTTTTACCGATGTGTTACGTTGTAACGTAATGACTTTTAATAATTCTTCATACGCATCGTCAAAAGTACAATTGAAAGAGGCATGTAATATTTCATCCTGATACATACGTTCCATGTTTCGTATAGTCGAAATAATAAAGAAACTAGGGAAAACAAATAATTTAGACAATAATGGCTTGTAAAAGCATGAAATCAGTGAAGTACGTGATAGGATGCGAGGAAGCTATGAGCCACACGAATGGGCAGTCTATTTTCTATTAAAGTTTAAGCAGGATTATTATCTTCATTGAAATTTTATTAAGTACATTTATAAGGGTAGAAAATGTATATTCAATGACACACAAAAGAGGAAACAAAGCTGTACGTCAGAATAGATTGCTTGAAAACAACGATGAACAATGAACTTGGTTTAGTCTTAGAATAAGACAAAAAACGAAGGAGAGAATGCAAGGTTCAGAATTTCTGCTTTAGGAAGAAACAAACAACTTGAATCGGCTTAGGTTGTGTTTTATATCTCCTCACGTCCTCACTCGAATATCATAAAAATGGTTATTATAAAAAAAAATTGGCATCATGTGATACAACAAAGTATACTACGTTTTGTTTACCAACGTCTTTGCATGTTATGTTACAACAAAGAATGCAACGTTTTGTTTATCAACGTCACTGCATGTTGTCTTACAACAAAGTATATTTGTTTAACAACGTCTTTGCATGTTGTGTTACATCAAAGTAATTAGAGAGGCAGCGTAGACGTGCCGGTTAAACCACGTCTGCTCGGTTATCACTGAATCATGAGTGGAACGAGATGGGGTTCGATTCCTCGGCGTGACGCTCTGATTTATATGGCTCACTATTGATCACATCATACTCGCTTCGGCGGTACAATGTACAAATGTATGATGTGTGAAGTGGCTGCAACTCTCTACCGCGGGGCGTAAAAAGGGCCTAAGTAATGGCCTAATTGCAAGGTTCGAACAAGTGGTTCGTCCTACCCGTTCTAGTAGGAAGTACTAGACTACTACTACGTCAATGTAATTACTTCTATTTCTTTATTGATGTGCTTGAGCATTACATGGAGTTGGAAATAAAAATGATAAATTTCTACTGTTTTCTGTCATCATATTATGAGTTGCAAGCAATTTTAGTAACAATTCTTAATTTCTATTCTTTCCTGTTAAAATATTGTTTGATTGAATTATGTAATTTTAAAAACAACGCTTACTCAACTTAAAAATCAATCAATAATCTAATTCGTATTTCAGTGACTTGACATCACATATAACATCGAAATCGTTATTAATTTATATAATAACGATTACGAAGGCGCAGTGGTTTAAGATAAACTTCGCTTATAACATTGCCTATTGTAGTTTATTACAGCCAATAGCTCAATAGATTCAATTAATTTCATTTAAATGATCAGAATGACTCGTATCATCGTAAATTAGTCCAGAATGAATAAACTAAAAAAAGCCACAAGGTCGCAAAGTTAACCATTTCAACCTGGGCTTAATTAGTAAGAAAATATTAAGTTTAGTTAATATTAGTAAATATTAGTTTGTAATTGGCAACCAAGCGTTATCTCGAAGAGTATGGTGGTTTGTTATCTTAGCGTGTACATAGATGAAGATGACGTTGATGGAAAAAATACTGGTTTCGTTAAGTTTTTTCTGTTTGGAAAACACAAGAAGTGTTTCGAGATTTGACAATTCCCGAGATGCCAGTAAATGAAGTGGGTTTGAAAATAATTATCATCTAAAATCCTGTTTTATTCTTCCTGAAGATTTTGTTTTTTTATTATCCTTTTTCATTTATACTAAGTACAGTCATTTCCCTTTACCTTACTCCTACTTCTACTAATGAGGACCTTGGGCGAAATCCTCCTGAGATTTTCAACCTTCCACTTCCTCAGTCCTAATCCACCCCTTTTTTTCCCCACCAATAAATAGTAGAGAGGATATCTTCCTTTGTCCTCACCCTTTTTTTCTTACCGAAAAAACCCTTTTTCTCAAGTAGATAAGAGCAAACAAGAAGGTTTATTTATACGAATAATTCAAGTACGTCGTCTGAGGTAAAGGTATCTGAGAGGAAGAAACCTTTCTCAAGTATGTGGACACAATTTTTGGGCAAAGAAACAGAATCGTTTAAAAAAAAGTCAATAAGTCTATTGCTATGTGATCGTTTTCAAGAACGAAAATTTTCAAGATAGAAATCCCTTCCAGACATCAGGAAACATTTTTGGTTCCGTATTCGTAACAATGTAGAAAGTCCGATTAAAAACACAAAATTTTACATATTAGTTGATTGGTTGACATTTATGCAACTTCTAGGGGAGCCAGCGTGGCACTCGCCCAGCTATCAATGAATCTAGGCGAAACAAGGTCGTGGGTTCGAACTAATGGCCATACTGTACTCGCTTTACCGAACGGTACAATGCAAAGATATGATGTGGGAAGTGGCTGCAACTCTCCACCACGGGGTTAGTAAAGAGGGCCCACTGTCGCTTTTACGATACAATGTACATATATGATGTGGGAAGTGGCTGCAACTCTCCACCACGGGATTAGTAAAGTGGGCCAACTGTCTCTTTTACGATACAATTTGCATATATGATGTGGGAAGTGGCTGCAACTCTCCACCACGGGGTTAGTAAAGTGGACCCACTGTAGCCTGATTGCAAAGTTTGAATAAGTGGTTCGTCCTACGCGTCTATACACTACTACTTTATGCGAATTCTAACTGTGGCTTTCAGTGAATGGAGGCTAACCCGTGCCTCGGGATCGAACGCCTTCGATGGTCTTATTTGCATCTACGAATTGGAAAGGTCAAAGGTCCCACCTAAGGGTTTCTCTGCAGTAGTGCTCTGATTTTAGTTTGTGAGTCAGGAGCGGTACAGGGTGGTGAGTATGATTCCACGCTTTAACTCTTTGATGAACATAGCTCACAAATTACTAAACCATAATCACTTCGACGGTACATTGTAGAGTAGAGGTGTGAGATGTGAAGTGGCTGAAACTCTTTAGCACAATATAACAACAAGTGTTTCGTTCTTCCCGTCTAGATCTAGTTCTAGGACCTACTACAACTACTACTGCCTTGTTTAGTGGCTGTTAAAACATGTGACATAAATCAGTGCAGACGAACATACATACATTAGCTCTAACGAACCCAAACAAATCAGTGAGAACGAAACAACAAAAACAATATAGGAAAAAACCAATGTAGACGAAACAACAAGCTCAAACAAACTATAATAAAGAATCAACAAAAAACGTAGCTGGAAGCATTCCAGTACTTGACGGTATTTGAAAGACATTTTCATTAGATGTGGAAAGTATTTTTTGTTTGTTTTCTTGTTTGTTATGGAATATTGAGGACACTTCGTAAGTTTTTGTTCGTGCTTCGCCTTTTATTTAAACAAGACTAAAATCCTCGAATAAGTTTACGCACAGTTCAGAAAGATATACGAGAAACTGTGGGTACTTTTGGTTGAAGCGAGCGTAACTGAAAGAAGGCAACATTGATTCGAAACAACCTAAGAACAACAGAGGTGCTGTACAATTTTCTTTGGAGAGAGGGAATTTCAAATGTTAAATGGATTTTACAGAAATTTGAGGAAGGGACTAGAAAAACATTTGTATCAGTAAAATTGGTGCTTTATAAATTATTAACATTTTACCGAGAATATCATATATGTTAATTCTGTAGCTGATGGCTTAGCTGCTAAGGCTTATAAATGTAAATTTGTATGTTATAGGTATTTTCGGCCTTAGTTTTTAAATAAGGCATTGATTATTATTATTCTTCCCTAAGTGTACAGATCTCTTAGATTTACCTAATGAGTAAGAAATAATAAAATAATTATGGTATATTAGATAAAACATTTACCGAATGAAAAGAGATAGAATAACATGACCATGATCTATTATAATAGATAGAACATTTTACAGAATGAAATTATTATTATCTATTAGGTAGAACATTTAACGAATGAAAAAAGACAGAATAAAACGAAGAACTACAAAAATATTTAACAAAATCTTTTACCTTAAGTTTATTAAGCTTGACATCTTTTTCGGACTTTTTTAAAGCAATTTATATTAAAGCAGATATGTTTTACCTTTTTAATATTTAACAAAGAATTGATAATTATCTACCCACCGACCATGCATTTTGTGAAATAAATAATGGAGAAATCATTAGGTAAATTTGGAAGGAAATCAATTTAATAAAACACGCGATAAAAACTTAATTGAAAAACCAATTATAAAAATGAGTAACGATTGAAAATAATACTTCCCAATTAAATAAACTGTCTAATTTATTCAATTAAATGTTATCTAGATAAGTAATTAAGTTTATAACATCAAATAGCAATTAACCTTTAAACAATTTATGAAATTCATTGATTTATACTGGTTTTTGCTTGCTATTTAAAAGTTATATTTATGTTATAATTGATCAACATTTAACAATAGAAATTATGTTTTAATTTAAGTTTTTTTCTTTTATATTATTTTTTAAAGTGACGGAAAGTATAAGAGAATACATTAAAGACTTTCTTTAGAGAGGTAGTTCGATTATAGATTAGATATAGATAACAGAAATATTTATTTTGTCCCATGACTAGCATAGTTGACACAATAAGACCCTTCTACAAATGAAGTACGTTGCTTATAAAGTTTTTTTTTAATGAAGGTAGCATTAAAGAAGCCCCTACACTATCAAGCCGCTTGATCAAGACATCGCGTCAAGCTGATTGACACGAGCTTCAAGCCGCCTTGGGGAGCATCAAGCATCCCGTCAATCTTTTCACCAACACTCATTTGTCGCGGAGTTTTCGACTAGTGAACTGCTCCTCCTGGACTGTAGTAAATCAGTATTGTGTAGACACCATGGTTTCGAATCAGGATTTGGGTTGTCGAGCAGGTGATTGACGGAATGCTTGATAAAAATTGCTCTAGACTATAAAGCGCTCCGTCAAGCCACTCGACTCATTCAAACTTTTCATCAATCTCTGTCAAGGCTTGACTAAACCACTGTTCCCTAGACTATCAATCATGCTTGGCACCATTGCTTGACGTTCTGTTTTGATCAAGCGGCTTGATAGTTTAGGGGCTGCTTAAGTTTATATCCATTGAAGAATATTATCATTAAAATATTTTCCTCATATGTGTGAAATTAATGATATATATGGTAGGCCATAATTAGCCCATTGTTGGTCCCATATAAGTTCAAACCTTCTGCGCCCATATGTTTCTTTTCAACATGCGCATTATTTATACCTATATCTACAAAAGTACTTATCTGATTACTATGAAATTAGGATGGTTTGTTGAAAGTTGGCCTCAGGCAGACCAAATAATTTCAACCGTCTAAGCGCTCTTTGAATTTTGCTTTCACACTTTAATTCATGTAAAAAATCAAAGCAATTTTTTCTACATGCTAGGATGCAAGGAAGCTTTGTGCCACACAAATTGGCAGTCTATTTTAAAAGTCAATCACAATCTATGAAAATCACGGGGAAAATACCAGTACCTTGTTTCTAAAATAAGTTAAAAACATTGAAGCGTAATCATCGCAGAACTTGTCACAGCCAGAGCAAGCAAATCTCGTTTGCAGTTTTCAAAATATTAGAGTTTAAAAATATGTTAAAGGACAGTGAAAAAACCCATTAGTTTTATAGATTTATTTTTATGTAGTTCACTTTTTTTTTTGTTTTTCCTAAACCAGATTTATTTTTTATTCAAAAACAATATTTTCCCCGGGAAACGAGATATATGGTTAAATTTGTATTTAAATAGTCAACAAATTAGAATGTTTTAATCAAAATTTTTATTTACTTTTGGGGGCAGCATTCCTAAATGTAGAGTTAAAATTTACTTCTCGGTTTTACCTTGGAGTACAATTTTTTGAAGTTTTAGCCTTAACAATAAACAGGCATTTTTTAAAAAACACTTTTTTGGTCTCTTGAAATGAGAAATGTATTAAGATTTTTGTCACCACAATACTTACTTCTTGATATGCTCTAAGTAAGTTGGTAATAGAAGAATGATATNATTAATGTTAAAAATAAATAAAAATAAAAAAATATGAAAATCTCATAATCGAATTTTTGCGTCATCGTGAGACTTCATCTATGAATAAACTAAGTATGTATGCGTACAATTAAAAAGAATATTTTCCTTATTTATACTAGAAATTTAAGCATCTCCACAAGAAGAATTAAAGAACCAAGCGGTCACTCTTTATCTTCTAGGAGAAGAAAATTTACGAAAGATCGTTTCTTACAACAATGGAGAGTGTTGGGCAAGTGGTGTTAATTGAATAGTTAAATTCATCAATTTTTTATTTTTTTTAAATGCAAAGCAGAATAACAATATGTAGTTTTCCCACTCTCTTTCAATAGCACTGGTGAAACCCGGATGGATCATCAAATTTACATCCTATACAACCCAAGTTCACTTCATTTTTAAGTATATTTTGTTAGGTAACCAAGTGTAAGAGTGGGCTTGGGTGGCTCGGAGGCTAGAGCGCTTTCCATGTGATAAGACATGGAAAGCGCGCTTCTCCTCGCGTCTTTGGGTGTAAAATCCCTCCGGAATTAAAATGTAGGATGTCAAAATAGGAAAATAGTCAAAATAGTCTATGAAAACGGTCAAAAAGATTTTAAAATGGGATGTCAAAATCGTTTTGAAAACGGTTCCGGCATTCAAAACTCTATGGAAACGACGATTTCAAAACGTTTAGAGTTCAAGTTCAGAACAGAAAAGTTTTGGCGTTTGTATTGAAACTGTTTTGAAAAAGTTGCTTGGAAACGCTAAGTAGAGATATGATAAGCCGAATAGTCTTGGAGTTTATAGTTTTCAAAATTGTTGTGAAAACAGTTTTAAAAAACTCATCATAATTACGCGTCTAGTGCGGAAAGTAGCATTTTGCATGCGAGTGTGGAGTTTGCACCCGAGCGATAGCGAGGGTACTAAAACCACACGAGCATTGCAAAATGCCGTTTTCACACGAGTTGCGTACCGTACTATATCTACGATTATTAGATTTTAATAATAAATACAGAAAAAAATAATAAATTTCCTGTATATGAGTTCATATTTCTCGTTTGATAAAGATGACTAAAGGTTTGTTCCAACCACACTTCAAACTGGTTTGGAACTGTCCGACGCCTGCGCATCGGACCACGTTTGAACGTTTTTTCTAATGCACATGCGTCGTACAGTTTGAAACTAGTTTGAGGTGTGGTTGAAACAAACCTATTAATTCATTAGTTGTATTTGTGCCCAATTTTATTTCGGGAGGCGTATTATTCTCCTCATATTCGTCACAATCACTTACATCACTCATTGATTTTCACAAAAAACTCGATATAAACAGTTACTTTTTAAACAAATATGAAATTAGTTTTGTTAAATGTAAAAAACTCACAACCTCGCACTTAATCGTGCGTTAAGGTGAAGAATTATTCTTTTAACTGCCCTAGGGCAGTAAAAAAGAGGAATTCCTCAGAACTATGAGAAGCGCATGCGCAATGAATACAAGTACGTAAATAATCACTTTCTACAATCTAAACAGAGGTACAATGTTTATATTTCGTAACAATCGTAGACAAAAACACTTTCCCAATTGGCGGTTTGAATAACACTTTTAACAGTTATTTTGAAAAACCATAACAGTTTTCAAAACGTTTTTGAAAATTCATCGAAAAGCAATTAATTAAAGAAAGTCAAGAAATATGAATCTATGAAGGAAATTTTAAACAAAAAGCCCTTAAGATATCTCTCTTTAGTTATTTTTTAACTGAAAGAGAAAAAAAAACCTTAAATATTATTGTATGTAAACTAATAAATAAAATCTTACATTATTTTGCAGTTAAAAGAAAAATCTCTACACAAATCATAGTTTGAAACAGATGATGAATTGCTTGAAACTTTTTTCCTCATTCTCTCTCATACATTTTCCGATTATACTTTTTTTTAAACCGAATAAAAATAATAAAATCACGAGAAACTTTTTTCACCAAGGTATTAAAGCAACATGAAAACCAACCCCGGTTTAGTTTCATCAGAGAAGTAAAACGGGGGAAGGGAGGAGGGGATGGAGAAATAAAAAAGGCGTCAGATTTTTCATTAAAAACAATACTTCTACTTTGAATTGTTTTATTGCCAAGGGCTTACGTTAAATCAAAAGTTTTCTAATATAAGTTTCAATTTGTGTTTTATTTTGTTAAAAGATAAATTATTCATGGGTGGTAAAGAAATTTACAATGATAAACAAATATTATTGTTATTTTTATCCATTTTAAAGTTATTGGCTCAAGAAACGAAACTTCAGGACTTTATCAAAATAAGGTGCCTTCCGTGAGCAAAATTCAAATTCTATATTAGCAATCAGCCCGATAAAAGAGTTATGTTTCCCCACTTGTTATTTTTGTTTTGGTAATTTTCAATAGCTCGGGGATTTTGTCGAAAATCGCGAAAAAAGTAGCGAAATATGAATTATTTTATCCGGCTTTAAGAGTCTATTTCAAAATATTAATTCTTTTTTTAAACGCCTTTGACAAAATAACTAAATGGACAAAAAATTGTCAATAAATACAGACTGAATTTAAATTAAGGACTGCTTTTAAATTTAATTGATGTTAAACGATGTACTTTGTTTATTAAAATCATTTTTTTCGTGTAAGTTAGGCATACAGTAAATTTACCTTAACTGATCTTAGATATTGTAATAATCTATACTTAAAAACTAATTTATTATTACCTAATTGTGCATTTGTAGTAAAACAATCAATTTTACTATTGAATTTTATTCACAACGATTTTAAAATGTTTGCCGAACAGTATTACGATTATTTTTTTTAAAATCTACAAAAAATAGCAATAGATAAATAATTACGAATTTAAAAAAAAAAATACATAATTTGAATACAATGTACATGTAGATTATACATGATGTCATACACACTTGTCATGAAGATCAAAATAAAATATACATTTATAAGCAATCGATGGCTTCTGGTATAATGAGAAGAATAATCACTGTTCTATAAGTTTCGACCCTGTTAAAAAGTAATCTTCTATCATGATTTTTACTCTTCAATACAATTATAACATATAGTACAATGGACTCATCATTTTATTAGATTCATAGTAGGCAAGATAGTAAAGAAAAATTACCATTTTACAATTATAATTGTATTTTCTAAATAGGTAAAATGGGTCATTAGCTGTGAATAATTCAAACAAATTAAGTCATTTGAATTGAGACATTTCGACCCTTTCTTGCTGTTATTACAGAAATAATAAAGTATGAAAAAACCAATGTAGA
>KZ652379.1:26666-42420 GCA_001010745.2 Gerris buenoi | reverse complement strand
TTTATTACCAAATTACAGGGTTCATATCATAACAAAACTTTGTTCACAAAACGTTAAGATATTTATAATTGTTTAAGCAAGACAATTATAATTAATGTAACACTGGATACGTCGGATTTATAATTTTCTATTGAAAATACGAAACTTTTTTCAAATAAATTTGTCAGTTTTATTATTGAATCAGTAATAACATTGAAATTGTAATACTTTATAATGGCTAAATTACGAATTCTAAGAGAAAATATCAAAAAGTGAATTGTAAAATTCTATTTTAAATGTAACATAAATACACTTGCTTGTGCACTAATAATTTGTTTGTAGTTTGCTTGTACTAATAAAATTAGGTATATATTACTGTTATTTGCCATTTATGGTTAAATTATTCCCTACTACTTCCTCGCGTTAACATTTATTTGCTTCCGTTATTAGCTAGGATTATTAGATTGCTGTGAAGTGAGCTTAAAGGAATTATACGATTCCTGAAGCAATCCCGGATTAGAGTTTCAGAGCTCTATGTCACAGCTATTCCTAGATGCAGACCGTCGTATAACTAGATTTGTCCGTCCCCAATTATTGCAAGGTCGATAAGGAGCTTCCTACCTACGATTAGCCCTAATTATTCAGATGGTTTTAGCGAATTTCCTTAACCAAAAAAAAAAAAAAAAATTCCAAGTCTAAGTAACAACAACTGTTTTGGGACGAATTCGTTAGAAAATGCTATGCTAATGCTTACTGCGATTTATAGTGGGGGGGGGTTGGAGAGGTCCTCCCCTGGAAAATTGTAAAAATATTACCTCTCAAAACAGTGCTTTTATGCATTTCTAAGGTGAAATTGATTATGAGGTGAATGTAAAAAATACAGTAAAACTTGCCTAAGCTGGAAGGCCTCGGTTCCAGCTTAAATACAGGGTGTTTTACTAAGAAAAAAAAACTCCGTTCCGAGAAAAAGTTTCTACCTTTGCAGGTTTCCAGCTTACACATGTTCCAGCCAGACAACTTTTACTAAAAAGAAAAAAAATATGGTGGTATTTTTTTTTTTACTCTATAAGGTCTGGGGGGGGGCGTGCCCCCTGTTCCCCTCCCCCTGGATACGCCACTGAATGGGTGTAAATACTGAGATGTTCTTCATCACAACATTTCATGAAAGGAATGTTGCGATGTGTGGATTTACACATGACATCATGTGTGGGATTTCCACACCGGTACTTTTTTTGTTCTTATTTATTTATTTATTACAATTTTATTTTGCTGCTGCATTTCATTAAAATTTCTTGCGGAACCCTTAGCTATCCTTCATGGAACCCCGGTTGAGAAACGCTGTATAAGTGTTGGAACATAAAGATTCCATTAAGCTGGTGTTTTTAATTGGGAGCATTTGTGTACTTCTATGATATAATTGTACTGATACTTCGAACAATTGTGTGCATTAAAATCTTTTTATTTCGTTAAGCTAGTGTATTTTCTAATTGTGAGAATCAGTACATGCAAATACATCACCGAATTGTGAGCATTAAAATCTTTCTATTTCGTTAAGCTGCTGTTTTTTTAATTTATTACTTTATTTTTATTTCATTGTACTGATACTTCGCACAATTGTAAGTAAGTAATGAAATATTTCTATTTCGTTAAGCTAGCGCCTCTTCTAATTGTGAGGATCAGTTTATGAGGGTCATATTTTATTTTACTACGTTTTTATTAACTTGGTTTCTTGCTTTTTTGTCCGGTACAAATCTTGCAATCGAATTTTAACTAACATCCCGAGAAGCTGGACATTTGAAACTTTCAGAACACGATGATTAATAGAACACAATGCATTATTTTAATACTTTTAGTCATTTTTCAGCAGAATTTAATTCGTTTTCAGAAAATTTGCAGAATGAAAAGTGAGTTCGGATAAAATATGCAAGTTATTTCATTTGTTTTGTCATATCCCATAATATTTACAATCTTCATTTTGACAGGATTCAAATTTATGATTTTTATAAATAAGAGATAAACATAAAATTACCGCAAAACAGGAAATATATCGATTATATTATTTCAAATATATTGATGGTACGGTTTAAGAAAATTTAAAAACGTAGTATATAAATAGTTCTTTTTATCTTGCAATTATTTCTATTTTGATCAGCAAGTGATTCGTTGTAAGCTTTAGTATACTTTACTTAATTTAATTTAATTCACTAATAAATAATGGTTCGTAAATTAAACCAACAAGATTTCTTAAGCAAGATAAGGTAATCATCGAATCAAGTTTAAAAGAATTTCCTTTTTTTTTAATTTACTGAATTTATTTATTAAAACAAGTGACATTTTTTCATTATTAATTTTAGTCAGATTTTTCATTACTTTAATATAAAGGCATCCCTAGAGTAAATTTCTTTACTCTTAATTTTAAAGCTCGATTTTCCTCATCCAATTTTAACTAGAATGTCCAAAATTGACATCAGGCAAAAAACTGGGTCTCCATTCTAATATCCTATCCTTTTAGAATATTCAGAGGTCAAACTTTATTATTAGTGTAAAGTAAAGTCAGTTCTAAAAAAAAAATTATTGACGGAAACTTTGATGGAAAATCAGTAATAGAACTTTTTATTTTACTTAAAATTAGCTTATTAGCACAATTTTAAAGGATTATGGAAAAAACAATTAAAATCCTTCAATAGAAAAAGTTTTTTACTCTCGTAATTAAAATGATTTTTTCCCCCCTTTTTTTTACATTTGGTGCCAGCATTTTTTCTTAAGGCTGGGCCGCACACGGTTTGCGCCTATTCTTATGAATAAATTATCCACTTTATTTTAAATCTCACGTTAAAATTTGTTATTTATTTGCTTTCCTTTAAAACTCTATTCAAATTTTCAAAAAGAAGGGTTTTTTCATCCGAGCTTACCGAAGGTATGGAAGCTATGTGATAGATACAGAAGTTTCGTCTAAGATTGAGTTAAGGGCATTATGGCGTTACGCCACTAACCTTTTCTGTTATAAGAAATTATTATTTGGGTTGGTACATTTATTCAAACACTTTTCCTAACGTTTGTGCGTTAATAAGACGATTGTTCATAATTTTATAACTCACTGTTACTACTCCAATAATGTTATTTAATTTCCATAAAAAAAAACTTTAAAGTTTTCAAAGGGCCAGTCTTTTCGTACTTTGTCTGGTTCTCTCATTAAAATAACTTTTCAGGTGGTAAACCTTGCCTTGGAAAAGAGGCCCTTCTTAAAATTCTTGTTAGGAATATTTTGTTGGCACCTTTGAAAAGTGTCAACCTTAAATCACTTTTACTTCCTTCCGCAGTTTGAAATTTAAAAAAAAAAAGAAAATCGATTCGGTTTTCTCTAATGTTTCCCAAAAACGTTTTAGTACATTACAATGGACTACTTAAAATTACTGACAACCATTCCATTTTTTTAAGAAAAATTAATACAAGTAATGAATTTTATTTAATTAAACGTTAAAAATAGTTAAATACAGAATGTAAACTCTTCAAAAAAACTTTTTTTTATATTGCTACTGTTTTGTACTAGACATTCTTTTTTTTAAAGTTTGTCTTTCAGCCGCGTATACTAAAAATACTAAGTTATTGTTTTACGAATTTTTCGAGTATCAAATTAGAATTTATTGTGGTTTTATAATTACTAATTAATCAACTTTACACTTTGAGTTTGAACCCCAGATCTAAGCAAGATAAGGTAATCATCGAATCAAGTTTAAAAGAATTTCCTTTTTTTTTAATTTACTGAATTTATTTATTAAAACAAGTGACATTTTTTCATTATTAATTTTAGTCAGATTTTTCATTACTTTAATATAAAGGCATCCCTAGAGTAAATTTCTTTACTCTTAATTTTAAAGCTCGATTTTCCTCATGGGAGGCAATTTAGCAAACCAATCAGCTTGCAATTTCCTGATGCCCCTAGCTTTAACCCCCTTCTCTTATCTACCTGGGGGCACTGTCCCCCCTGTGGATACCTCTTGAATTTCCAGCAACATAATCCCCCCTTCATACATATGTCGAGAAGGGCTTTAAATCCCTAAAGTTCGACAAAACACACGACATGGGCAATTTTGGGTCCGATTTCACATATGGTGGATCTCTACCATATTTGGAACCTAATATTCATCTTCAGTGTTACCGTATATGATTTTAGATTAATTTGAGGACAACATGCTATTTTAGTAAACTAACAATATCGTAATGTATAATTTGAAATATCCATGTTCTTTTGAGTGTTATATTTATCTATTTTTTAACAATTTTAATTTTCAATAAATCATTATGTAAATCTATAACAATTCAATTGCATTACATGTTAAATAATTAATAAATTAACAATAATTATAATTAATTTAATATTAATATTTATACTTTCACATCTTTTTTAGCCATAAATTACTTGTATGAGATTATTGTATGAGAATTAATATAGGGTGTGAACAATTTATTTCATTTTTGTTTATAATATATATATATTTCGGCAGGGCACACAAAGGCACAGGGCAGAGCAGTGGTTGAAAAAAAAAACATATACAATTAACAAATTAAAACCTGAAATGAATTGACATATGTGAAAGAAGGTATTATAATTACTAGATGAAAGGTGATCCCTCAATAGTTATTTTGTTGTTCGTAGCGGGTCGTTAGGGATGTATATGTAATGAGATAAGAGAGTTTTGTTTATTACCTACATCCCTAATGACCCAAATATAATTACTTGCCAATACCTACACCTACATTCCTAATGACGAACGAAAAAAGAAAATAATTACTTTGGACTTAGATTTACATTTCTTTTAATAAGTTAATTCTTTCTAAATGGACTGGCAAAAATGATTTTTATTCTAGTATTTATGTGTGGGTTTGAAGGATGGAGAAATAAAAAAGGCGTCAGATTTTTCATTACTTTAATATAAAGGCATCCCTAGAGTAAATTTCTTTACTCTTAATTTTAAAGCTCGATTTTCCTCATCCAATTTTAACTAGAATGTCCAAAATTGACATCAGGCAAAAAACTGGGTCTCCATTCTAATATCCTATCCTTTTAGAATATTCAGAGGTCAAACTTTATTATTAGTGTAAAGTAAAGTCAGTTCTAAAAAAAAAATTATTGACGGAAACTTTGATGGAAAATCAGTAATAGAACTTTTTATTTTACTTAAAATTAGCTTATTAGCACAATTTTAAAGGATTATGGAAAAAACAATTAAAATCCTCGTAATTAAAATGATTTTTTNGAAATTATTATTTGGGTTGGTACATTTATTCAAACACTTTTCCTAACGTTTGTGCGTTAATAAGACGATTGTTCATA
Organism: Gerris buenoi; assembly: GCA_001010745.2. NCBI lineage: Eukaryota > Metazoa > Arthropoda > Insecta > Hemiptera > Gerridae > Gerris > Gerris buenoi. Next base: position 37,106 of record KZ652379.1, on the reverse strand, counting down.
ATTTTATAACTCACTGTTACTACTCCAATAATGTTATTTAATTTCCATAAAAAAAAACTTTAAAGTTTTCAAAGGGCCACTCTTTTCGTACTTTGTCTGGTTCTCTCATTAAAATAACTTTTCAGGTGGTAAACCTTGCCTTGGAAAAGAGGCCCTCCTAAGGAGTTAGGAATATTTTGTTGGCACCTTTGAAAAGTGTCAACCTTAAATCACTTTTACTTCTTAAAAGAAAATCGATTCAGTTTTCTCTAATGTTTCCCAAAAACGTTTTAGTACATTACAATGGACTACTTAAAATTACTGACAATCATTCCATTTTTTTAAGTAAAATTAATACAAGTAATAAATTTTATTTAATTAAACGTTAAAAATAGTTAAATACAGAATGTAAACTCTTCAAAAAAACTTTTTTTTTATATTGCTACTGTTTTGTACTAGACATTCTTTTTTTAAAGTTTGTCTTTCAGCCGCGTATACTAAAAATACTAAGTTATTGTTTTACGAATTTTTCGAGTATCAAATTAGAATTTATTGTGGTTTTATAATTACTAATAATTCAACTTTACACTTTGAGTTTGAACCCCAGATCTTGGTGTAGAATTCTGCGAACTGTACGTTCCGACAGATTAATTGGTGCAGATTGCAAACGGGCTAAAGGGGTTGGGCTTTAGAGGATAGTTACTCTAACTTTCTCAACGTTAACGTGTCTTAACGTTTACAGAGTGCTTTAAGTACTAAGTTGTGCGAGTACTCGAGTACTAAGTTGATAGCTAGGACGTTTCCTTTTGACATCAGATCATGTGGTGTTTAAGGCAATTACCTACCTCCAAATAGTGTTTCAATCAAACACATTACGTGGGCCAGTATTGAAATGATCGGAAGTCCCGTTTTAGCCACAGATCTGTGACTGTGTACTTCACAGCAAACGTACGGTTCGCAGAGTCCCAAACCAATATACCATCTGAATTTGTTATCGTTCCGAGCACAATGAGCCCTTCCTATTCAGTCTTATTGTGCCTTACTGACCTCGTCGGACCACTTTTGTTCTTGAGAATTAACCTCCGCTATATTTGTATTGACAATGTAACATATTGACAAACCTAGCGCCTTCTCTTTTTATAAGTTGATAATTCATACTGTCAATAAAGCTTGCTCTAAAAGCTGTTTAGGTGTATATTTTTGCTCCCGAGCTTACCGAAAGTAACGGAAGCTATGTGATCGTTCTGAAAAACGAAAAATTTTCTCCTATTTCTAAAATTCCAAGACAGAAATCCGTTTCAGACATCAGGGAACATTTTCGGTTCCATGTGTGTCTGTTCTGTCGGTCAATCGTTCAATTTTTGCGAACCAACATTATCTTAAATATAACACGTTCAATTTTAATGAAATTTATTTGGTAGGTTATAATTAGTCCATTGTTGGTCCCATATAAGTTTCAACCTTCTGTGTCTATTTGTTTCTCTTCCACATGCGTACAAACACATAAATTTATTTACTCATATTGCTTAAACCAGTTAGACAATAATGGATTGTAAAAGCATAAAATCAGTAATGTACGTGGATAGAATGCGAGGAAGCTATGTGCCACACCAATTGGAAGTCTATATTAATTCTTTATTTACTCACTCTTTGGAAGAGCACTTTATAATTTGTAAAATTTTACCCTGAAAATTAGATTGTAATGTAACATTATCAAAGTTGAAAAAAGTTTTCAATACAACACTCGGTATAACATGTTTATGTCGAACTCCATGCGGAATAAGAGCAAAATGAAAATAAAGAAAACAAAAAAGAAGTCCAAACAAAAAAGAGACAGTGGTCTAATTTGTGACATTTTCTCTTTATGTCCTCTCTGTCTTAGATTTCTCACAGTGTTATTTCTTAGGGAGAGGTATAAGATAAAGGAAAAATCGATATAGGTCGTATCTAGGTTAGGCCAAAGAGACACAAGAAGTGATATAAAGGAGTAACAGGTTTCCTTAGACCTAGTCAAGTCACACTAAAGAGTTGAGACATAAGGATTCCAGATAAAGGAACGTCTTCTCTTTGACAGCTCGGAACCAGTTCCTACGAGGAAGCTTATCATTTTCAGATAAAAGAACAGGAAGAACTTGGAAAAAAACTCCCTTTTGGAAGAATGGGCAATTGATTTTTCGTTTTTCTTAAACTTTCACACACCTCCACATTTATATAGGAATACACATATTTTAAAGGTGCCCTATCTTAGCGAGTGATACAGTAGAAAAAAATATGCTAGTAGTTTAAGTATTTTATCTCTATTGACATACTTAAAGGTTGTTGACTTGAGGGATGTGATTCTTAGGTCAAATACCTCTTAATCGTACAAATAAATTCCAATCTGGCACAACAATTCTTCCGATTCAATAACCTTTGTATAACTTCTAGACTCTTGTCTTATGTTTCTAACCTAATAATCCAAAACCATCTTGGAATTACATCTGTACTTTACGAAATCAGATCGAAAAGAATAAGACATTATTTATTTTTTGAGCTCAGTAGCTGTTGTAAAGAACTGAAACTGGAGTAACATGTCCCCTTGGAACTTGCAAGGTGCTGGCTATTTCTTAGCCAATCCACCAGACCCTATAATCAATGTTGGGCAACAGTTAAATTAATGACTGTACCCGGTGACCATCGCGTTCCTGTCTTGGTTCAAAATGACCAAATATATTGACCAGAGGATCTATATAGGATCTGATTCAAATTTTGTCTCAAACTCGGAGACACATAAGCTAAGATCATCGACTAGTTAAAACGGTTTTTGGTCATGAGACTATGAGTGCTATACAAATAATGGTGTCGTATCACGTTTTTAAAAATGACAAAAAGTCAGTTGACAGCGATGAAAATCCGTGGAGACCTTCTGCGATCAGTAATGATAAAAATGTTGAAAAAGATTACCGGTTAGGGATTGAAGATCATCGGATATCAATCATGCTACAAAATCTTAGTCAAAACAACCAATCACGAGGTAACTAAAATGTTACAGTTCTGCGTGAGTCTTTAAATTTTCTAAATCTTTCTTATTATTCGTATCAGTTTTCAATCAGTCCTCACCCCACGCATGCATATTTACCTAATACTGAACTTACCCAAATCGCTCACGAATTACCAGTTGAAAAAACATAATAATAATTGTAACAATATAACAACTTACACTTAAAAGTAACGAAAGCACTTCTGTGCCCTATTGTATGAACGTAATACAAAGCTCTCACATTATAACTACTTACTAACTCAAAGGCCTAGGCCTACCAAAGGGATTATACGACTAAATATGCAATAAAGTACACGTTTAGTGTGACAGTGTTATTGTATCGCTTCATACAATGTATTAACATATCACATGATCAATTTATTGAGTGTAAAACAACAACAGATTTCCATTGAATGAGTCCTACATGGCTAATCATTTTCTATAAGGATGATTTAGGCTAAAAAATTGGACACCATCTTGTTTTACTTTTAAGTGTCACTATCACAATTGTGCATCAAACACCTTCGTGAAATATATATATTTTTTTTTTAAATTATAAAATGGAAATATTTTATTTATTTCTTTGATTGTACTGTAGAAACTTTATCTTTAGACTAAGGTAACTCTGTAAGGAAGCCTATTTTGAATAAAGTTCAATTGGTTACAATCTTATATTACTTTTCATTCTCGCTATCAAACTTGTAAAACTAACACCTTTGTCATACATATTCAATTTAATAGAAAAATTCCTTACGCGATGTGTATCGAATTTGTTTTTTTTTTTCTTGTTTCTTTACTGCAAGATCTTAAGGACTAAGATGACTAAAACAAACTCTATGTTGAATTTAAAAAGGGAGACACTCAAAGAGGACACGTTTGACCGATTTAAAAAGATACTTCTAATGTAGGTATCATTAGCTCTGATAAAAATTTAAAGAAGCAACATCTTTGAGAATCAGGACGTGATCGCATGAGATACGATGAAGGACTACTGATGTTGCATTCCAAATACAAGAAATTCAGTCAACTGCTTGTCAGGTGCTGCAATTTAAATTCCTAGCTTGTTCCCCTCATACCTCACCATACCTACTAAGAAATCTATCACTAGTTCACACTAGTCTTAACCAATAAGATGCTTAATCTTTACCTTTACTATCACCTACTTTTTTATGTCACGCTTCTATTTCACTGTTCGTATTAATGTTTGCATCTTAACGGTTGCATTGGGAAAATTATTTTAAAAAGAGCTTCTAAAGATAACAAGAAGAAACTACATGTTACAACGAAGGTGAGTCCAACATTTCCACACTTATTGAAACAAGAAGAAACTAGGTTATAATATGTTACATACCAAGGTGAGTCAAACATTTCCACACTTGTTGTAACAAGAAGAAACTAGGTTATAATATCTTACATGCGAAGGTAAGTCAAACATTTCCACATTTGTAACAAGAAGAAACTAGGTTATAATATGTTACATACGAAGGTAAGTCAAACATTTCCACACTTATAACAAGAAGAAACTAGGTTATAATATGTTACATACGAAGGTAAGTCAAACATTTCCACATGGATTGTAATTCATTTTATACAGACTTTTTTTTAGATAAGGCAATTAAATAAGCTCTTTACTCTTACTAGACTTAATACACCTGTCAATAATGATTATTTTTATAGCTTCGTTAAAATATGATTGAAGCTGATTAGTTAGCTACGAATCCAGTCTTCGTTACATCTTCGTTCACGATTGTATCCATTCGATTCGATTGTATCCATGTATTGGATTGTAAGTCTTGATTGTATCCACTTTACCTGTTATTTATTATAGTATTGACCTATTAATTAAAGTTGGTTCCATCAACTCAATACATATAAAGATTTAAACAAAATGTTCATTTGCCAAGACGAAAGCTTCTATTTTACTGTATTTTTCAAAGAAATATATTACTTATTCAGCACAAGTTTGAAGAACGTGTTTCTTTTAACAATACTGTGTAAGCTTCTCATGGGACTTTTCCCTCTAAATACTTTATGAGAGGGTATTCCCCCAATATTTTTACTTTATTACTTGATTCAACCTCGCTTCATTTTGTTAGAAAGCTTATGCTCCATGTGCATCTGCCAAGTCAGGGACTTAAAATCTTGTAAGTAAATAATGAATCGTTTCTTGTTTTTGTTTTATTTTTAAATCCCTTTCTAGCAAAAACGAACAGCCAATTCAACAATGTGAAATTATTTATAAATGGAGCGAAGATAAATATAAATATATAAGGAAACCAGCATAGGTCAACTCATTCTCCTATCCTAAGATTTCCCCATGTGTCTAAGGAACGATTGTAACAAATCAGTTCAGAGAAAAAAACAGTAAGAACGAAAAAAAAGAAGATTGCAAAAAAAGTAGTGTCGTTTCGTCTACAACACAAGCTCAAAGAAACAAAAACTAACATACCTGAAAAAAATCCATTACTTGACGGTATTTGAAAGAAATTTTCATTAGTGTGGAAAGTATTTTTGGAACGAAGTTCCTTATGGCACGTTCTTGAGCCCGGGATTGAATCCGAAAAAAACGACCAAAATCACCGTCACAAAATAACCGTCACGCAAACAAGCGTCACGAAATCTACCGATGACGATAACTTGAGTAAAAGATGACCGAGTTAGTTAAAATTTGGTACACATGTTCATTTTATTAAAGGGTAGGTTCGTTAGGCAACGTTATCAGCCCAAGCGATAACGCGCAACGCTCGCGTAAACGTAAGCTTCAAATTTAAAATTGGAATTTTAGGACGGGAAAAAATTCTAACTTCTAAATTACCTAATAAAAATTCTATGCCAACTAAAAAAGGCATAACTTTATGTTATCATAAGCGCTTGTCACGCAGGAGGTTTCGGGTTGGATGGGTCGCCAAATTCGGTGTTCAACAACGCGACATAAATAGGTAGCTTCTTAAGCAAAGTGGCGTCCTGTTAAGAATGTCAATTATAATGTTTATAGATCTGATGAACGGACACGCGCTATCACCTTTTTATTCATAAAATAATAAATTTGTATAAGCCCTTTGGCAGGCCACGGAATATTATTATTATTAAAGATTTCTCTGTACGAGTCTACTCTGTACAAATTTATTCTTTCAAATTCATTTAATGCAATAGCATTACAAATATACTCTACAAATAATAATCAATTATTAATTAACCAATATTTCTTTTTTTTTTACCAATACTTTTATAATTGTCAGTTATCACGGCACACATGACTTCTTTATATCCCTGAAATTTAACTTTTCATTTTTACTTTCTCATACACGTAGTAAATAAAAAAGAGAAAATATTGTGATAACGCGAAAATTTGATTACGAGATTTTAATGGATTTACACGTTTTAAGGTCCCCTAAGTCCAAAAAGATCTTGTCTGATAAAAGGAGCCTAAAATACTTGGGCGATTTTGATGAAATTTGGCATACAAGTTAGAAAAAAACAATACCCCTTGTGGAAATTGAGGGATGAGTTTTAGCTATATATGTTGCGGCACCAACCCCAAAAACTCCCCCAAAAAAAGTTAAAGAAATTAATTCTCGAAATCTGATCGGATGATTTTTTTTTAACAATTTTCCCGGGAAAAATCTAATTTCAAAGATATTAATGAAAATAAAATAGTTTTTTGCTTCCGAGCTTACCGAAGGTAACGGAAGCATTGTGTTCAATTTTGAGAACGAAAAAGGAAAAAGTATTATGTCTCCGATTTTAAAAATTCCAAGACAGAAATCCGTTTCAGACAACAGGGAACTTTTTTGGTTCCGTGTCTGTCTGTTGCTCTGTGTGTCCGCGAATCATGAAACATGCGACCTAACTTGAGTAAATGTCGACCGATTTTGATGAAATTTGGTAAATGTGACATTTAGGGAATTATTAATGTCATGGTTTTGATAGCTGTCAATGTTTTGTTATTGAAATAATGTTTTATCTTATAAATATTGGGTGTATATGACCTAGTTGTCTGACACCCTAATAAAGCAATAAATAAATAAAAAAATATCTTATAAATATATTGAGTTGAATAATCGTTCGTAAGAAGTGTTTCAATGGCTTCAAAAGCTTTACAGTAAATATGTTCATTTTAACAATCATTTCAACAAGGACAAGTTTGTTGGACAACGTTATCCGTTCAAGCGTTTACGCCCAACGCTCGCTTAAACGTGAACTTTTAATTTAAAATTGGAATTTTAGGTCGGGAAAAAAACCAAACCTCATCTATTTCAAACATTTTTTTCAAATACAACTTTTTAGTTAAACCCACAGCGACACCCCTATGAAGTGTTAAAGATCGCTAAAAACAGGTTAATAGTTTTTAAACAAAAAACAATACAACAAGTATTATCAATTTAATTTGTACCCTTAAATATTCTATTTTTTGTAATTTTTGGATCCTTTTAGGGTAGTAAGAAAATCGTACTCAGATTTTTAAAAGAGTGGCGATACAACAAGTAATACATAAAGTAATAAAACGTTAATGTTAATATAACATTAGTACATGATACGGTACGAGGACGTTACGTGCCTCACTAATTGGCAGTATATTTTTTCTCTGTTCCAGACACTGCTATGAAGTGATGAAGATCGCTAAATTTATTAATGTGGACCTAAACGTTTAAAATAAAGAAATCAACGTTTTTACCGATATCTTATTTTAATAAAAACTTCATACACATCGTCTAAAGTCTAAAGTACAATTGAAACAGGCATGTAAAATTTCAACCTACAAGCAGACTTTTTGAGTAGGGAAGAGATATAATAATTAAATTAGTAGGCCAGGTAGGTAGAAAAAAGTCCTATTTCCTACCAAATACAAACATATTATAAACTTTACATAATTAACTTTTTTCTCAGTATTAAATATATATATTTATTGTAAAACGTTTGCGTTAATGATAAAAATAATGATTTTTCTTTTATTTTCCTTAACTCCGCCAGGTACAAACCATTAGTTTCTTTTAATTTGTCTCTTTTCTAACTCCGCCATGTATAGGTATTTATCAACGTATACTTACTAAGCAGTGTGACTATAATTTTTATATTTAATGAAAAATGTAAGGAACTTCGTTCCTACCGGGTGTCCCGTGACACCACACTTTTTTTCCCCCACGCCATTTTGTCAAAACACAAAAATCAACATTTTGCATTAGAATGAGATTAAATAATTAAATGAGATATTATGAAATTTAAATGCAGTATCAACATCTGGAAAAGTTTGTCAGATTCGTCACGGACCAATAATTTCTTTTCTAATCTAATTTTCATTGTTAGAATCTCTTCTCACAGAATTCTTCATTTTTTTTTCCTCAACACACCTGAAAGCTTTCTAAACAAATTTCTCCTTTTTTTACCTCCCTATCATTCTCTTTTACCCCAATAACAAAAAGGTCTATTGACGAAGAATAACGAATTGAACTCCGCCGGACCTTCCCTTTTAGAAGTGGCTGAAAGAGAAAAAAAAATAAAGGATTTTTTGATTTGTGAACAAAGAGATGAAACTAACGAGGGATGTAGATAGTGGCTTGCAATAGAACAAAAAGACAATCCCTCTTTTTATTCCGTGGCATACAAAAGTTCAACCAATGAGCTGAAACGTAACCTTTTTTTTAATATATTTTTGGATTGATAGATCCTATTTATTTCCGACGATTCCATTTTTTTATCTTTCACACCAAGGTAACTTGTGATAGGGATATTCGTTACCTTTTTTTATTCTATTGAAAAAAAAACCTTTGTTTATAAATTCACAGTTTATAGCGCTGTAGAAGAAATAAATGAAAAAGAAAATCGATTAGATCAAGGATTCCGACGTAGTTCAACCAAAAATAATATATCATTCTTAAGGGATCAAATATAACATAACTCAGCGTGCGATTCTTTTAGATCTCGTTTTAGAACTCGTTTGGAAAATGTAACACATATATAGGTATATACAATTTCCATAGAACAAACACTAACAGACATATTTGCCGAAAGACATTAATATTCAATGGACAAGCAACCCAATATGGCGTTTAGACATCCTTTGAGTTGTGTGTTAGATCTGATTCAAAGACCACTATAACCACTATACTCAATCAATAACCTATCCCTATCACTTTCTTCATTATTAAATTTAAGTTAGCAACCGTTAAAGTATAATTGTATGAGATATTTAGAGAGATACGGTTTTAAAGAAATCCAACAAGATTTTTAACAGACAGTGTCAATTTATAAAACAGGTTTGTTTATAAATTAATAAGATAAAAAAATTGTAAATTCAAAGCCATATACCCTGATGCTGTAAATATATTTTAAGACACTAGTTGGTAAAAACATAATTTCTTTAAAACCGTATCTCCCTAAATATCTCATACAATTTCTTCATTATCTCAATGACTTACATAATAACATAAAATTCACCCTAGAAACAGACGATAATGGAATAATAAATTTTTTAGACCTTACCATATAAAAACAAAATAATAAACACACATTTAAAATTTACCGGAAACAAACGTAGACACAATAATACACAATACATCTAACACTCACTACAAACATAAGATGGCCACCTTTCACAGTATGATCCGTAGAGCTATTAACATTCCCATGAACAATAGAGACTTCGATAACGAAATTAAAACAATAAAGGCAATAGCCAAAAATAATGGATATAACACAAACATAATAAATAACATAATAATTGGAAAGAAAAGCTATCAATCTAAGCATCCAACTAGAACCTCAAATTAACGATAATAAGAAATGGATAAGCCTGCCATAATTAGGAACAATCTCGGAAACTATTGGAAATCAGCTAAATAAACACAACATAAAAACTAGTTATAAAGCATACACTAACCTTAAGAAGATCATAGGTACACCAAAAGACAAATCAGACATACTAGAAAAAAGCGGAGTATATAAACTCACATGTGATACATGCCAAGGAGTATACCTAGGCCAAACAGGAAGGCAGCTAAAGACTAGAATAAAAGAACATATTATGCACTCTTGGAACACTAAAGATAAAAAATCTAGCTTCGCGAAACACCTTATAAATAATAATTACACATTTACAAATAATAGCGTAAAACTCATATACACTTGCAGCAAAGGAAAACAATTAGATTTACTAGAACAATTAGAAATTAACAGAGCCCTCCAAAATAATAATATAGAATGCTTCAATGATAAAATTAACCTCAATACATCTCCCCTAGTCAAACCAATAATAAACACACATGTATAACAACATTATGTCCTTAATTCAGAAACCTCCTACCATTTCAAATCACTTATGTTATTATATTTATTTGAATTTATTATTTTGTTATATTTTTTTTTTTTCATTTTTATAGTCAAACATGTAAAAAAAAAAAAAAAAAAAAAAAAAAAAAAAAAAAAAAAAAAAAAAAAAAAAAAAA
>KZ652379.1:1633-26142 GCA_001010745.2 Gerris buenoi | reverse complement strand
CCGGGTTCGATTCCCCGCCCGGGAGAATTTATTTTTATGGTATATTTTGATGAAATTTTCAATAGTAATTAAATGAAAATCTTTGAGAAAGTTTTTCTGAGTTGTCTCGGACCGATTTTTTTGACTTTAGATTCACGATATTCATTGTTTGAAGATATTGAAACGTACGATATTTCTTTTTTTTTCTTTTTTTTTTTTGCTCATAAAAACATTTATTGCTCAAAAAGTGTAAAAGCTAGAATAAAATTTTTGGATTCGTTGTAAGTCTGACAAAATTTTCAAAAGAAAAGTGTAATTTTAATTTTCATGTCCACAAATTAGATGCAATAAGTGAATACAGCTTTTCTTTTTAAGAAAAAAATTAATAAATCTATTTGTTTTACGCTCCGCATAACTTAACAACAACTGACATGTAATCTTATTGTGTGTTATTTTAGAATAAATGTTATGACAGAAGATGACACTATGAAAGGTCGAAACGTTAATATTGTTAAACCTAATCCACCCAGAAACAAAACTATTTGAAATAGAAATGTATATAAATCTCAACGTTTTGCTGGCTTTCAATATCATGTATACACAATAACACTATTTAAAAGACACTTGCCTTTTACAGTAGGTATGATTTTTTCTTAAACAGCCGTGGACAGTTTTAATTTAAGAATTTTAAAAAGTTAATTCTAAATAAATTAATTCTAGATTGCACAATAAAAATATAAAAATGATGACTAGTTGTTTATGAGAGAGGTGATGTAGCTGGTTAGGGTGTGGGGGGAGTCTGGTGACGTCAGAGCAATCTCCCACCATTCTACCGCTACCCCCACCCTACCAAAACTAGGTATCCTCTATACACCGTCCTTGGGTAGCGCCTCCATAAGCTGATCGCCTGGGGGTATAATTTTCCTGAACATGTATGCCAAATTTCGTAAAAAAAAAAAAAAAAGCCCAGTAGTTTAAGCTCTACGCGCCTGCACAGACGAAATACGCCAAACAGACATTTAAAACCACTTTTTTGGACTCATGGGACCTTAAAACGTGTAACTCAATCAAAATTTCAAAATCAAATTTTCGCTACCATAATACTACTACTAATACTACACTTTACACGAGAAAAAAATAATAATAAAATAAAATAAAATAATTTGTGAGAGGCAAGTCTATTTCATGTGAGAGTTCTATGTATTTCTTATCTATTTTACTTTGATCTCGAACATAAACGGCTGCTTTATTGTTCAATAAACCAGTATTAACGCAACGAGAAAATTTTATGTTAATCCTTTATCTATTTCAATTTTAGGGATACTAAAATGAGAAGTTCCATGATAAATATAACATGAAGAACTAAAATTTATTAGTATCTATAATACTAATTAAAGTTTTGACTTTCAACAAAAAAAATAAAAAATAAAAATGTGTATTCCCTAAAAATAAAATTAAATCAATATCAGGCTAATTTAAGGGTAGATAGTGATATCGGATAATTAATATTCTAACATTCTATCTAAGGGTTTATTTGGTTCTAGTTTAAGTGATTCGTTTTAAAAGACCCCAAAGCAACCCTTAATTAATTCTTATTAGATGATATTAAGAATTAGAATAAATAGTTTGTCTTTAAAAAAGGAAGGACAACCTTTATGCAAATTTGTAGAGGATAAAGTTGATGCGTTTAAACACGTCCACTAAACCTTTTCATTCACCTAAAACAAAGTTTGAATGGGGAAATTTGATTTAAAAAATGGAAGGAAAAAGTTAAATGATAGGAAAGGACTGACTTTATTGAATTCAAAGTCAATAAATGTTTTTCTAATAAAATATAATAATATTTGAGCTCTAAAAACACAGATATGTTTATACCTAAAAGCTAATAAGGTCTCATTTAATCCAATTTTAAAATTAATGAAATCAATTATTTTTATAATATTAAAGGTTTAAAATCCTAAAGTATTGTGCTTAACTGCTCGCAATGGCATTATACTTAAATTACAAAATATTATTATAGATTTTTTATAAACAAGTTCATTTCTAATATAAGTAAACGGATCAAAAATGTATTTAATAAAAGAGATTGAAATAGGTTTAGTTCATCTATAAATAAACCAGTCTAGACTAAAATCTTTTATTACCTTAACTATGATTATAGGGAGAGAAAAATTTACTTTATCAACTAGTTATCTTAGTTAGTCCTCTTATTAAATCATTCTTGTACATTAATATCACTATCAGTAAATAAAACCAGTTTTACTACCTAAAAAAGTGTCTAGTTAAAAAACAATAAATTGTTTTATCAGAGCACTCGTGAAGTTTTGATAAATCTGCCTTAAAGCTCCCTGCAAAAAATTGTTACTTGCCTTTGTATTGTCTTGTGACATCAGTAATAGTAGGTTCTTGAAGAGATGAGTAAAACATATGATAGCATACTTCTTACCACCTGTTACAGGGAAAGGCATTTTAGCTATTTCTCTTAACCCAACCACACGATCGTAGACGTGACAAAATGAAAAGAGACCTTTCAGCCCGCTGGCGCTGGTAGAAGAAATGGTTTTATTTAACAGGTATAAGATACTAGCCAGTCTCGGCTGACCTATAGCCAGCTGCAGCCGTCAAGGTACCAGGTAATTGTATAAAATCTGGAACTTATGCACGATCTGGCACATTTATTAGATCAGGCTATTTTTAGGCAAATCGTTGAACATCTGAGATCAGAAACAAAGTATCGTTAGAGAGAATCTTATTTTCTCAAGGATGAAAATTCAAGATCTTGTATAATTATTGACGAAATGCAGATGTGTTACTGCTGTTATATGAATTTGAAAGGTTTGTATTGCCACATCAGTGGTTTTATAAAATAAATGTCTCATTAAATACAGAAAAACTTAGTAGACATACTTTTTCTTGCTCTTTCAATTTAGTCTGAGAGTAAATCGAATACTTTGGCCGATGGAAGTAAAGAAGAAGAGACCTTGAATCTGTCTCTCTTCCATTCGACTCACCTTGTCTTGTCTAGTGAAGAGTTTTTAGTTGAATATTTCCAAGCCAAAAAGGAAGTAGGAAAGAGGAGGATGGCTGAGGAGAATAATAATTGAATAAGAAATCCAATCTTACGGCTCCACAGCCCTCCCTAGAGTTGACTCGCTGCCTTTAAAACACCCTCGTGATTTACTTCCAGCCAGGAGTGCCAAGTGGCTGGATTTTGATAGAAATAAAAGAATGAAGTCAAGAGAAAAGGAAAGTGTGACGTCGTCATGTCAATGAACGACTTTTATTAAAGAAAAATCAATTCAGGAATTTGTTTCATTTTAAAAGAATCCAAACTTTTAATCAAATATCCATTGTTTTAAGTGAATCAAAAATGAAATAACTACTTTAAATGTTGTGAGGCTACTTTTCTTTCACTATAGTAAGTCTTAAATCGTTTAAATTGGACTTATGCTGATGTAGACTTCTAAAAGTTTAAAACTAACGTCATAATGATATTCCTAGTACAAGCATGTTTCATACTAATGATCACAGCAAGTAGATGTGTAAAGTGGCCGATTTCCTTTCGTCCTAACATAAACATGTCCAAGGCGGGTTTGTTTAAAGGATCACCAACTCACCAACGTTGTCCCAATGTTGTCTGTCTTGGGTCAGATGTGCCCTATTCTCTCTAGTCCTATTAAACAGAACAAAGTCAGGTTTGTTCAATGGATCACCTACACACAAACGTTATCTGCCATCGAGCAAATTTTAGAAGTGCCCAATTCTCTCTAGTCCTATTAAACAGAACAGAGTCGGGTGTATTCAACGGACTACCTACTCATCTAAGTGTCTATATCTTCGAGTAGAAGTGCCCTATTCCCTCTCGTCCTATTAAACAGGACAAAATCGGATTTGTTTAATTGAACACCTTTTTTGTTTAATGTTTACTTTAGAACCCCTACCTCCGACCTTCATTTTAATCCAACCACAGGCGTCAAGAAAAGGTAGCTTCAACTTCTTTTTTTAAGTATAACTGAAGAATCAGTAAACGTAGTGTCCTGATAAATTAAAAATTGGGTGAAAATGAGCCAAAAGCTGTAGTAACTGAGGCTGGACTAGTTTTGTGTCAATTGTGTGACTTCGCTCTGGACAAACTAAAAAGATAAGTCCTAACTAGCTTATAGAGCAAGCTTTATTGACAGTATGAATTATCAACTTATGAAATGAGAAGGCGTTAGGGAGGTTAATTCTCAAGAACAATTGGTCCGATGAGTTTAGTACTAAAGCGCAATTAGTCTGAGTGGGAAGGGCTCATTGTGCTCGGAACAATAACATATTCAGATGGTATATTGGTTTGGGACGTCGCGAACTGTAAGTTTGCAGTGAAGTACACAGTCGCAGTTCTGGGACACCAATGGGACTTCCAAAATCATTTCAATACTGGCCCACGTAATGTGTTTGATCGAAACACTATTTGGAGGTAGGTGATTGCCTTAAACACCACATGATCTGATGTCAAAAGGAAACGTCCTAGCTATCAACTTAGTACTCTCACACCGTAAACGATAAGCACTCCGTAAACGTTAAGGCCCGTCAACGTTGAGAAAGTTAGAATAACTATCCTCTAAAGCCCAAACACTTTAGCCCGTTTGCAATCTGCATCAATTAACCTGTCGGGACGTACAGTTTCGCAGAATTCAATACCAAAATCTGGGGTTCAAACTCAAAGTTGATTAATTAATAATTAAAAAACCACAATATCTTCTACTGTGATACTCGAAAAATTCGTAAAACAATAACTTGGTATTTTTAGTATACGTGAATGAAAGACAAAACGTTTTAAAAAAAGAAAGTCTAGTACAAAACATTAGCAATATAAAAAAAGTTATTTTTGAAGAGTTTGCATTGTGTATTTAATTTTTTAACGTTTAATTAAATAAATGTTATTAATTGTATTAATTTTCCTTTTGAAAAAATGGAATGATTGTCAGTAATTTTAAGTAATCCATTGTAATGTACTAAAACGTTTTTGGGAAACATTAGAGAAACCAAAATCGATTTTTCTTTCTTTTTAATTTCAAACTGCGGGAAGAAGTAAAAGTGATTTGAGGTTGACACTTTTCAAAGGTGCTAACAAAATATTCCTAACCAGAATTTCAAGAAGGGCCTCTTTTCCAAGGCAAGCTTTACCACCTGAAAAGTTATTTTAATGAGAGAACCAGACAAAGTACGAAAAGACTGGCCCTTTGAAAACTTTATCTTTTAGAAGCACAAGTTTAAGGAAAGGGTTAAGGTTAGAATTAACTCTGAGTTTGCTTTCACTTTTTTGACGAGAGTAGAAAAAGAACAAATTTTAAAAGTTTTTTTTTTATGGAAATTATATAACATTATTGCAGTAGTAACAGTGAGTTATAAAATTATGAAAAATCGTCTTATTAACGCACGAAAGATAGGAAAAGTGTTTGAATAAATGTACCAACCCAAATAATAACTTCTTTGAACAGAAAAGGTAAGTGGCGTAACGCTCTAATGCCCTAAACTCAATCTTAGACGTAAATTCTGTATCTATCTCGGCCTTGGCTACCTCAAAAAAAGTAAGATGAAATTAGCACATATTTGCAATTCAATTAAACATCGTGGGAATCGACGTAACGTAGCCGAGAGGTTAGCGAAAACTCTCCTTCAACCTAGTGCTAAACACTGACATCTGATGAGTTCGAATCCCACACAGGTGAGACATATTTATCACTAATGATCGAGTAGATAAGTAAAGTGGTAGCATTTCCTAGCCCTATTACAACCTAATCACGCGTTGATTAACCGTGATTGGACTCGTGGACGTGCTTTTTAAAATCATGAATATGAATACTGTTTTAAAAATTAATCATCGCTCACCTAATGTATCGTAATCTAAATGGGCTCAAATTCAAGAATTAAAGATAATTTATGTGTGGACAAGAATTTTTAACACAGATATGTTTTTGGACTGGGGTACTAGACATTTCTACCACGCTAAAAACGACAGGAAAAATATGAAGCTCTTAATGTAGTACTAGGAAGTCAGAATATAACAGAAGGTAGCTCGATTTTCACATTTTAGTACTATATTTTGCCACTGGAGCGCACTAAGGCAAACGACGAGGTTGAAATAAGGGGATTCTCAAATTCTGACGCATTCTTTTTTAAAATGTGAATATTTGAAAACCTCATCATTGTCGGATTCTAAATTGTTGAAAAGTATTAAGTATTTATGAAATAAATTAACTTAACTGAAATAAGCTAACTTTTATAAAGACGCAAAACTTTATATTTAAAAAAAAATTGTTCAACAAAGACTTTTTCGTATAAAGTACTGAATTTAAATCCCATGATGTTAATAACATAATATGTTACTTAATTTTATTATTTTATTTTTTATAAATACTAGGGGTCTCTGTCCCCTACTCACTTCACTCGTCGAAATGCGGCTGCTCCTTGAACCTTCGCACAATTTGACACGTTTGTTTGTTTACAAAACTTTTTTAATAATATAGATAGATTTTAAAAATGTGTTCAACAGGTTTCTATTTACTTTTTGATTTAGTAATTTCACCTAAATCAGATTTATTTTCATCGATATCTCGGAAAATGAATAAGTTTTTTGAGTGGAAACGACTTATATGGTTGGAGTAGTATTTAAATGGATTATTTTTTAGACTTTTTTTTTTAATAAGTCAGTGGAATTTTTGGGGATTAGCTCCCCAAAAGTAAGAGCTAATATTCATTTTTATTTACCTCGGATTATGATTTTTTCAAAAAATATACGCCAAATGTAATCAAAATCAGGCAAGTATAGTTTTGGCTCGACGGGTATATACACACTACATACACTGACATACAGACATCTGCCATCACAATAATTCTTCTCTATACATAATATAAACATGTACTAAGTATAATAAGAAGACTAAAAATTTATGTAGGATTAAAAATTAAAATAGCTCTATAATCTCGGTAAGATAAAATGTTCTTTATGGAGAAACATCATGGAGAAGTTTTTGGGCATTGAATCCAGTACAGCCTCCTTTTCACCTACACCTCTGAGGACGGCTGCATTGTGGCGAAATACAGTAGTTTTACGGAATAGAAGAAATTAGGTTTTGGTCCGCTGGGAGCTCTGATGTCATTTTATATCAAATTTAGATAATATTTACAACAACGCTCCTATTAGCGAAATATAGAGCTAAAAAATTAAAAACTAAGCTATCACCTGTTAGTTCCTAACTTCCTGGTTTAACTATATATTTAAAAAAAAAGTGCGGTAAATATTTTCATGTAGTTATTTCCAAGGCATTTCTTGTAAGACAAAAAATTCCGTCTGACGAAATTTTTCCCAGCCCTATATGTAAATATATTATGTATTGAATAATACCCACGTAAATAGAATATAACAAGGCTTTAATAATACTTTTTAAATATCTCATTATTATATACATAATAGTTTTATTTAATCATGGTATTGGGCTAATTTATAACTAATTCTATTAGGTACCTAAAAACCTAATAATGAAATATAATTTTCGTAGTTTTTTTTAAAACCCTATAGACATATTTTTTCTTTCCTAATTATATTAAACCAATATTTAATTATCATCGACGTCCTTTCTGATAGAAAAAAGGAAGAAAAAAATTAATTAAAAAAAAGTTGATTCCAATCTTTTAAGAAACTTCTTTTTTACGAAATTAAATATTTACTCAATGAAACGATTTTTTTTTTTTTTTTTTTTTTTTTTTTTTTTTCAAACTTTTTAAAAAGTATTCCTCTTTCCCAAATATTTTTCTAAGATGTCATTAAGTAGAGAATGAAAAGAAAAAAAAATATCCGGAAATCAATAAACTGTTAATGACTAACAAAGTTTCTTTAAGTAAAAAAAAAAAACAAATTTAAAAGAAGACGAACCAAAAAATAAATAAGTAGAAAGTTTATGTTACTTAAAAGATGAAAGAAAGCAACAAACTTTTCACATTTAAAACCCTCCTATTTAAAGCATAAATATTTTGACTTTAAGTAATTAACTACACTGTTCTGCAAAATCTAACGAACTTTTGGGTTCCAAGAAAATTGTATAACAACTTTGTTTTCGAGGTTGCTGAATCCGAATCAACATACGAAATTTTTTCCCGGAAAATACGCCTAAAGTTCTGAAAGATTTTGCTTTTGGGGGTTTTCAACACAATTTTTCGTCCAAATAAATATCATACCATATTGCACATTTTACCACCGAAACGATAATGGTGTGGTCATTAGGGATTTATATCAATCAGATTCCAAAGCGTGGGTCCATATACCATTGACCCTGTACCGCTTTTGACTCTAAGCCACAATTCAGAGAACCAAAGGAGAGCCTATTGTGCCTTCGATCCAGAGTAATCATTAATAATTATTTGTATAAATTAGGAGTTTAGTTCTATGTTAGTTTTGGTTTTAAGGGAATTTACTCCAGCCATATCTTGTACTTTTAAGTGTCATACCTACCTATAAGTTCCCTAATCAATAATGTTCAAAACTTTACTTTAAGGACCAATATAATATTAACTATAATTATGATTAAAAAATTATAGGGACTAATAAAACGTATAGTGCGCCTACCTAGTCTACAACATACAGATACAAATACTGAAAAGCACACAATACAATTTATTATTAAAATCAATTTATTCATATACTTTAATAATATAGATAGATTTTAAAAATGTGTTCAACAGGTTTCTATTTACTTTTTGATTTAGTAATTTCACCTAAATCAGATTTATTTTCATCGATATCTCGGAAAATGAATAAGTTTTTTGAGTGGAAACGACTTATATGGTTGGAGTAGTATTTAAATGGATTATTTTTTAGACTTTTTTTTTTAATAAGTCAGTGGAATTTTTGGGGATTAGCTCCCCAAAAGTAAGAGCTAATATTCATTTTTATTTACCTCGGATTATGATTTTTTCAAAAAATATACGCCAAATGTAATCAAAATCAGGCAAGTATAGTTTTGGCTCGACGGGTATATACACACTACATACACTGACATACAGACATCTGCCATCACAATAATTCTTCTCTATACATAATATAAACATGTACTAAGTATAATAAGAAGACTAAAAATTTATGTAGGATTAAAAATTAAAATAGCTCTATAATCTCGGTAAGATAAAATGTTCTTTATGGAGAAACATCATGGAGAAGTTTTTGGGCATTGAATCCAGTACAGCCTCCTTTTCACCTACACCTCTGAGGACGGCTGCATTGTGGCGAAATACAGTAGTTTTACGGAATAGAAGAAATTAGGTTTTGGTCCGCTGGGAGCTCTGATGTCATTTTATATCAAATTTAGATAATATTTACAACAACGCTCCTATTAGCGAAATATAGAGCTAAAAAATTAAAAACTAAGCTATCACCTGTTAGTTCCTAACTTCCTGGTTTAACTATATATTTAAAAAAAAAGTGCGGTAAATATTTTCATGTAGTTATTTCCAAGGCATTTCTTGTAAGACAAAAAATTCCGTCTGACGAAATTTTTCCCAGCCCTATATGTAAATATATTATGTATTGAATAATACCCACGTAAATAGAATATAACAAGGCTTTAATAATACTTTTTAAATATCTCATTATTATATACATAATAGTTTTATTTAATCATGGTATTGGGCTAATTTATAACTAATTCTATTAGGTACCTAAAAACCTAATAATGAAATATAATTTTCGTAGTTTTTTTTAAAACCCTATAGACATATTTTTTCTTTCCTAATTATATTAAACCAATATTTAATTATCATCGACGTCCTTTCTGATAGAAAAAAGGAAGAAAAAAATTAATTAAAAAAAAGTTGATTCCAATCTTTTAAGAAACTTCTTTTTTACGAAATTAAATATTTACTCAATGAAACGATTTTTTTTTTTTTTTTTTTTTTTTTTTTTTTTTCAAACTTTTTAAAAAGTATTCCTCTTTCCCAAATATTTTTCTAAGATGTCATTAAGTAGAGAATGAAAAGAAAAAAAAATATCCGGAAATCAATAAACTGTTAATGACTAACAAAGTTTCTTTAAGTAAAAAAAAAAAAAAAATAACTAAGAAGATGTAAATAATCTTTGAATGCTTTTTTTTTAAAAAATGGCGGAGAAAATTACATATTTGCCTAAATTAAAGTTGTATGTATTATTCTATTCCACTGTAAGTAAATAAAAAGATAATTAATGTAAAAATGTGTTTATATTGAAGTAAATTAAATTTATATAGTAAGTAAATAAAATAACTTCTGTAATTTCTAAAAATTCCTCTACTATAATTGCTAAAAATGTACTTATAGTTTAGTAAAAATTATAAAATGAGGTTTAATACAAAATTATAATAATAAAATAAACCACGTTGCAACATGCTGTGTTGGCTTGGGCTTACCAAATAATAATGGGAGGTTAATTAAAAATATTTAATTAAATACCTTCAATAAAACCGCAACTTAGAGATACACCCTGCCCAGCATACCTGAAACAATAGATAAATTAAAAAATATCTATAATATAAGTGGCAATGTCCTGATTGACTGACTAACATAGAATCAACGCACAGCAAAATCTGCTTAACCGAGAGACTTGAAATTTTCAGGATATACTCTGTTCATATCATAGGCGTCCACTAAGAAAGGATTTTGCGAAATTTTCATTTTTGTACCCAGGGGTACGGGGTACAAATTTCAAAGTAATGAATACTCTTCATGATGCATATCGTTGAAAAGCTCTTTAAAAGTACAGTAATTGTTGTTATGTACAGTTTTGTCATATTTTCATTTAGGAGGGGGTAAAATGGAAAAATATGTATAGCTACATCTTATATAAATAAAGAGTGTCTATGAGTGTCTTTTATACAAATCTACAGTTTATCCCAATTTGATGGATATTTACACATTACACATCTTTAAAAACTAGGGGAAGGTCACTGCTTACATGAGATTATGAAGTTAAAATGTTGGTACACTGGGTGCGGGGTACAAATGTCTAAGTAATGAAATGTCTGAATTAATAAGTAATGTAAAATACATTTTTTTCATATTTTAATTTAGGAGAAGGGTAAAAAGGAAATGTCAATGTACAGTAGAAAAATCAATGTATGTGTGTGTGCACGTGTGCGCGGGCGTGTGTGTGTTCTTTATTCAAATCTGCAGTTTTAGTTCGAGTTCGAGGAAAATTTGCACATTTGACCTTTAAAGTAAGGGGAAGGTCACTGTCTACATGAATTTTCGAAATTTAATTTTTGGTACACTGCGGTACAGGGTACAAATGTCAAAGTAATGAAAACCCTTCATGATGCATACCGTTGAAAAGCTCTAAAAGTACTGTAATTGTTGTTATGTACGTTTGGGGGGAGGGGGGGGGGGGGTAAATGGAAAAATATATTTATATCTATGCACATAAAACTAATAATTATTGTGACTGTACATTTATCCGATTGGGCTCAAATTTTGTATTTTCACTGAATCAGTGGTCCTGACGACGAATTTGTTTAGAAAATTTTATATCTATTTTTCTGTGCGTCAGTCACGTCCAAATAGCTGAATGTATTTTGGTGGTTCTTGGGTACAATGTTAAACTCAATTCTGAGGGTGATTTAGGCTATAAAACGTGTTGGTAGCTTTATATCGGGCGGAGAACGGGGCTTCTAATAAGATTTCAAAATTATAATTTCTTTAACCAAAATTGCAGAAAAAACTCCTGAAAATATTTTAAGATTTGTGGAAATTTCTGTAGAAAAGAGGTAAAAACGCTGCTTTTCCCGGAAAGTTGTATTTAAAGATTTTTTTTTCAGCAATCGGAATCAATTACTAATTTGGGATACTAGCAAATTATCCCATCAAAGGGGAGGGGTATAGAAATAAGGGAAAGGGATAGAATATAAATATTCTCGCTTAGTAAAATAATTTAAATGTTTCTCGATGGTAGTTTATAAATTAAAAATAAAACACCCCGTAGCGAAGCACAGGTATTCAGCTAGTTATCTATAAATTACAATATATAATAAGGTAAAAAAAAAAAAAAAAAAAAATACATTTAACAAAATATGCATCCGGTTGTCTGTCGGTCTGTAATGTTTACGTGTGTTACGTTAACTTGAGTTACAGGTGACCTATTAAGTTAGAAATTTGGTACACATGTGCTTTATACTCGTACCAATGATCAGGCTATAAATTCCTTGGATAAGCGTCATCCACGCAAGCATCCGCGCTCAACGCCCGCGTAAATGTGTGTTTCAAATTCATAATTGGAACTGTTGTTGCAAGAGAAAAAATTTTACTTCTGTCTTTTCGATGAGACAAACATTTTTTCAAATATGTTTTTATTACTCAAGCAATAGTGCATGAAGCGTATGAAGTGATAAAGATCACATTAGATAATTCAATCAAATGTTTAAAAAGAAAAAGACTGCATATTAGTGTGGTACATAGCATCCTCGCATCATATCAAGTACTTTATTGTTATATTGTTTATTGTAATAAGACTGAAAAGAACCGAATAGAAAAAAGTCGGAGAAAACTTTATGGGAAAAAGATTCCAAAGGGATTATATTTAGGAGTCAACAAAACACATGCAATTTAATAACAAAGAAAAATCTGTCACTTTGAAAACTAACAGGTTTGACAGTATAAATAATTCAAAACAAAATAATAAATAATTACTCCAAATCCAACAAAGACTATTAATAGCTATAGCGATCTTAAACACTCTATTGCGGTGTCGTTTTTGGTTACACTAAAAAATTGAATTTGAAACAACATGTTTGTCAATTAGACAACATGCATCTACTCAATTACAGTAAATGAAGGTTGATTTTTTCCAACCTAAAATTACAATTTTAAATTTGAAGTTCACGTTTACGCGGTCGTTGCGCGTGGACACTTGAACGAATAACATTGTCCAACGAATTCGTACTGTGCATTAGTAAAATGAACATGTCTACTAAATTTCATCAAAATCGGTCGACATTTACTCAAATTATCGTCTCAGGTTTCAGGATTCGCGGACACACAAACCAACAGGCAGACAGATAGAAACGAATCCAAAAATGTTCCCTGATGTCTGAAACGGATTTCTATATTGGAATTTTTAAAATCGGAGACATAAAATGTTTACGTTCTTAAAAGTGAACACAATGCTTCCGTTACCTTCGGTAAGCTCGGAAGCAAAATCAACATTTTTCCCAATATCTTTCCTTCTAACGTATTGATTAAAATGAAACTTCATATACACCGTCTAACGTAATATTGAAATAAGTATGTAAAATTTAAACTTGACACAAGCAGTACCAAATGTAAATAAACCCAGTTACAATGCACTCCTAAAGGAAGAAAACAATAGAAAAGAAGTAAATACAAGGAATGGTTTGGTAAGGTCAGGTCGATAGAATAAGAAAAGTTTTGGTTATTGGCAGATTTTATACTGCGAGAATATTGGACTTTTCTTCCTTACCAACTCCGGACCAAAGATTATTAAATAAACCCATATTTGCCTCGGAAGGAAACCTTTCCCACTTTTGAATACAGATTATCCTTTTCCCTTCGATTCTTATTTATAAACGCCTTTTTTTTCTATTAAAAAAATAATAACATTTTATACAACCAGAAATAAAATGCAGGGGTTTTTAAGATAAAATAAGACGCTTTTAATAATAGAAAAAAAGCGGGGGATTTTTCTCCTAAAGCTTTTAAAATTTGAATTTATTGCTCAAAGATAATCAAAATTTGCTAAATGTATTCAGCAAAACGATTGAAAATATTGAAATATTTCCTTTATTTTTATAAAAAAAAAATAGTTTAACTAATTTTTTTTCTTTCTTTCATCAAAGCCAAAAACATACATTAATATTAAATATCCGTGTGTTAAAAAATTGCTTTTAGCTTTTAAACAAAAATGAGTTTAAATCCAGAATTTTGCAATCTGAAATTACTTTAATCGACTTTATGTACTTTACACATTTTATCAAGAAATGGCTTTAAAATGCCACGTGCCAAATAAAAAAATAGAATAGATATTCCTGCCAAAAAAAAATAAATATATTGCTAAAATTAGATATAGGAACAACTACGCAGGAAATACTACGAATAACATTAAATGTCTCTCTACGTGAACTGTATTTTTACGAGAAGAAACAGTTTATGCAATTCTCTTCTGCTAAATTGTGTAATTTTCAAACGATATTTTGAACGAAAAGCAAAACAAATGTAAATGATGCTTAAAACCGTGCATTAATATGCAGGTGACGTTAGAGCAGCTCAGAAAGATGCGATTCCGCGTACCGCGTAAATCGAGAGGCTAGATCCACTAGCGTCGGGAAGGCCGCGCATGAAGTGGAAGTGTATGGTACTGCCCTGCCATGCTCTGCGTCGCAATTCGTGCGATTTCACATACTTTTACACGTATTTGTGGTTGAAAAATCTGTGTTTACCTGCCCTTTTGCCTTTTGTCTCCTCCTTTTGGTTTTTCTTGTACAGTAATAAACATGTACTTTTATAACTGTCCTTAAACTAAAATTATATTTATCCAACTTTTCCGACACAATATAAACGAGGTTGAGTTAAACAGAGAGAAGGTTAAAAAATAAGGGTTATATAAGATTAAGGGTTACAAGTCTTAAAAACATATAAAGGGGCAAACAAACAGAACAATTTACATAAAATACCTAGTTTACATAAATCACATTTATAAAAAATCTGGGCTTAATTTTTAATTTTGCTATTTCTGTGTAAGAAATTGTACGAGTATACTAAGTATACGATATACTTAGTATTTAATATACAATATACTTAAAAGAATAATAATTGAAAGATACAGAAAAACCATTTTTTGTAATGCAAAGACAGGAATACTGAATACAAATGAAGATCTATTTCTATCTATAACCCATCATGATTTGAGCTTTGTCTGTATAGAGGTACCTCAGTTAAATCCTAGATTTTCTACTTTTACAACTTTATCCCTTTTACACAACCTTCCTCTCTCTATGTGCTATATTGCCGCAATCTATCTTTCTCTCTTAACCCTCAAGTCTTAAATACATAAACTGAGCATAAAAGTAAAGAATTATTAATCTAAAATAAATTAAAATATAATGAAGGTCTAAATCGTCCTTTGGTCATTGTGTCATAGTAGATTTAGATTTCTACATGCATCAAACGCGGAAGTCAACATACTGAGAAGCAAGAGAATATAAATCTAAATCGTCCTGTGGTAACTAAGTTTAGTAGATATAGGTTCTTACATCCACCAAACGTGGAAGTTAACGTACTAAGAAGCAAGAGAATTGTTGTGAGAAGTGAGAACTCCAGGTATGTAATTCAACGTAGTAATAAGTAAGTCAGCGTAAATTAATGCCTATTAATTTGCAACTATGAGTCTGTTCGGTGAAACCCAATTTGGACATCAAACATTTTTTTAAAAAAGCTGCTAACTCTATTCTCCCAAACTCCCATCTCCTTCCCTGAATACTCTTTTATCTTCTAACCTCTTCTTCTATACCTTTCTCTTCTATTCACACACCCAAGTAATTTCTTCATTAGAGTGGCTTATGATCACCATTCATCTTTCACCAAATGTTCTAAGCGTACACTTTTTATTTTCAGTTTTAGAACGTTGCTAAGCAATGAATAGTAGTGCTACAGTGTCCTCTATAAGGTAACACTGTTTTACTAAACTTTAGCTTTATATTACAATAAAATTAATGTATATTGAACCTTGGAATTAAAGCAATTTTCCTAAAGTTAAATAGGCTCCGTCTCAAAATATACCATTTTGAGGAAATCTCGAAAGGATTATTGTTGCAATATTATGGGAATACAACCTTAGAGCTTAAAGAGGATTATACATAATCGGATCATCTCTTAAAAAGCAATTTAAGTCCATAGCTTCTTTCAGATAAACTGAAAATAACTTTAAATATAATCGTGCCATCACAATACTTTTTCTTCAAATGAGAAAGTAATATACAATTAAGAATCTGACTAAGTTCATCTTAAAATCTTTATTCTATTATGATTCAAAAAATGCTTTTGTTTAGTGATTTTATTGAAATATCTATATAAAACTCTATACAACCAATTATGTAAATTGGGATTTAGTTTTCGTTGTATTTCATTAGCACGTATGTGTATAACAAACAAGAACAGGGATCAATACATTTACAAGAGCCTAAACTTTCCTCTGCAGATAAACAAGGTATGAACAGAGAGACCAGACATTCTTGATTAATGCTAGTTCCTAGTTCCTACTAGCTTATAATATATGGCTAGTGGCTTAATTACAAAGTTGGGAACTCGCTGCCTTGTAAATCCAATACAACAAGCCCGTACCTAACTTCTCGCTAACTGCTCGACATGCTTACACACTCGTTCTACACGAAATATTAAATAATACAGAAAACAGTGTAGGATACAAAGGCGAAAGTTTCATCGTTAAGTAACCTTACGAAAATAAAAAAGGGCCATAACGCTTTTAAAATAAAACAAAAAGTACACAGATTAGGTATTCTCTTTTAGTATTTTTCATAAGAAGTTCAATATCATGAAACAAATTAATGCCATTTTTGATCTCTTACTTTTTCTAGGTTTTTTGGTAAAGGTTAAGGTGGGGTCATAGCCTGCGATTTTTACGCGCTTCAGAATAATCTATCGGCTGTTATAACATGACGCGAGAAAAGTTGGTTCCAAACCAACTTTCTCGCGTTGAAGGTAGCCTGAATGATACTTTCCTGGCCTTCCTTTAGTTGATATTTTTTTATGACTTTTGATGATTAAAGATTCTTATTTAATTGGACGAAGTGTTATAAGTTTTTAATCAAAATCGTCGCAACCGTTTTCGAAAAATGATTTGTTTTAACGTTTCTTTTAAGGGTTTTTTTGGGGGGGGGGATTGTGGCCATAATAATATTATTTAGAATGATTTTTCTGAACATGACAGCCTGTATTATCTGTTTTGCTTGAAATGAACTGTAGAATACCCGTTTCAATATTATGATCAGAAATAGATACAGCCTTGATATAATACATATATGAGAAAGTAAAAGCTAAGAATAAGAAAGTAAAATAAATAATCTGCTCGTACAACATAATATTAGTAAAAATAATAAATCAATTAAATAAAAATAAATATTAGTTATCAACTCTAAATCATAATGAATGGTTTGTATCACTTGTTAAAAGAAATATTAACACTGTACTATTATAAAATATAAGTTTATTTGTCTTTACCACAATATAAATTTAATAATAAATCAGACCGGTTTCAGCCTCTAAAATACAAAAATATAACAAGTACCAAGTATGTATAATATAAAGTATGACGGCTATCTTAAGTGCCTTATATTTTTAGACTGACAAGAAGATAAGGTGGCAAGTGTTTAGGGCATAAGGTCGGGAGGGGTGTGGGGTTCATGGAAAAGCGGGTGTGAGGGGTTTCCAATCGTCTAGGAATGCGAAGGAGGTATAAATATGTACAGAGAATTAGACAAAATTACAGGTTTGAATAATAATGACTAAACTTAAGTTATACAATGTTTACTAGAATCTAAAAAGGAACAATAGGAATCTAAGAAACTCTAAACATATCTCAAAATAACAAATAATAATAAATGAGTAAATGAGTAAGTAACATTAAACGTAATAAACTTATTTAACCTAATTGTACGGAAAAAAACCTTATAAGAGTAAGTGTAATAAATGCTATGTGTTGATGAAGATGGCAACTGTTATTAATAAAGATAAGGAACTGTGTTGGGTTAAAGGGGTGAGTGAGTAAGTGAAGTTTATTATTATAAGGGTTTGACTAGTATGAAGTTATTCAGGTTGGTTCTTCCATTAAAGCAAAAGATGTCGGGATTACTTAGGGCTCTGTGGATTTCAAGGTTTTCTAATAAATCCATTTTTTTTTTTTTTTTTGCCTTTTTCACAAACAGTACAGTGTTAAATTTCTTTTAACAAGTGATAAAAACCATTCATTATGTTTGCTTTCCACAAAATCTCAGTCAAAACAACGAACTTTCTAAATCATAACATTCTCAACTACGATGCAACTCGCAAAAAAATGGTTTCTAAATAATTCTGACTACAGAGAGATATATACATTAAAACCCCGCGGCTCGTGATGATGGGGGCGCAATTTACGCCACCGTTTGAAATAAACTTTTGTAACATTACTATTATAAATAAAAACCCTTTAGACTAAAGAACACTTTATGTAAAAAGGACATCTTACTAAAATTTCCTCCGCCAAGTACGAAAAAGGAAGTAACCTCAATATAAAGTCGAGATAACGAGTCAAGTTAAAAGGTTATAAAGGGAAGATAATAACCCCGGGGCAAAATTAGTTGCAAATTGCATTCTCCTTCTCCTCCGCTTCTAAAGCCTGTAGGCAATGAGATCTCACGTTTCAGTACATCCCGGACCTGTTAAAACACGAGCGAAAACGTTTTCAAAAGCAAACGATGTTTTCAGTACATAGGGGGGGAAATGAAAAGACTGTATGAATTATATACGTTAGTAAGAAAAGTCTGTAATAACTTCTCCACACTGCAGTGTAGAGTGTAGGAAACAAGCAACGTCTAGTTCTTATGCAAAGTAAATCATGAGATATTTGGATTGCCAGCGAAAACTATGATGTTATAGTTGTTGTTCTTGGTTTACCCATAATGCATATGCATTATGTATTGTATATTTTAAATATGTACTTTTATTTGTATGGCTATGCAACATTGTACGCAAGAGATTTCTTTTTTTAACTATCCTCCCTAAAATTTTTATATTACCGAACTGCTGAAAATAATTCATTTACAAACGTAAATGAAAAAGTAAAACTTTTAAAAATATGATTAGTGTATAATACGTTTCAAGAGTGAATACTTCATTATTATTTACAACAATTGATTTGGACGCATTGCTCAATGTTACTTTCTCATACAAAAATAAGAATTGTAATGGCGTACAAATTCGATTTTGATGTATTTACACGGTCCCGAGGCCAAAAGAAAAGTTTTTAAAAAATGTGTGACTTTCGTCTGTCAAGACGCATTGACGAAATTCGGCATGGTTACAAGTTCAGAAAAATCATATCCCAAGGAGGAATCAAGATATTAATATTAGCTCCAAATTTGGGGACGCTATCCCTCAAAAACGCAAAAAAATATGGTCGTGAGAAAAAAAAAATCGAAAACGGTTCCAACGATATTAATTAAAATATGAAATTCTAAAATTTAGTCCATTTAAATACGAAACTAATGATGCAAGCCGTTTTCCCAGGAACAATCAGTTCCCGAGATATTGATGAAAATAAATCTGATTCTGTTGAAAATCAAAAACAAAAAGTAAACAACCACCTGTTTAACACATTTTAAATAATATATTAAGTAGGCATCACGTAGATTTTTCATTGAAGCGAGCTTAATACAATAAATATTTAAAATTAAAAAAATGTATAGTTAATCACGACGAGTTTTATAGCTTAAAAGGAAGATTGGAGTAGACGGTAGTGCCGGGTTCACCTCACTTGGAAGGTTATACTCGTATAGATGGGTTCCTAAATGTCGGTTTACAGTTACTACTAGCGGATCGACACGCGTATCTGTCTATATAGATAACAATATATATGAGAAAGTTAGTCTGAGTTGTCTCGAGTCTAAATGGGTAAGAAAAAATATCTGAACTCTTACCTTCTTGAAACTGATGGCGTATACACAACATAATTCCAGTTAGAAAAACACCTTCAACCAATAATGTTAGACTAGATATTTATAACAAAATAAGTTCAATTAACCAATAAAGCACTAAATTTAATTTAACATGTATGTTTCGAAATAATTCTAGAAAAACTGCTAAACTCCAATCATGTTACCGAATATAAACAATGAACTAACGTGGCGATATAACGAAAAAACTGCAGGGAAAATAATCAGCTGATTGTTTTATTCTTCAGTACTACCAACTTAGAAACATCAAATAACTCTAATAAATAAACATACACGGTCTGTCGTTAGAAGTTTAATTTATATAAATAAATTTATTTATTTTGTTTAAACAAAATTATAATTGTAGGAATAAATAATATTTCTGTTTAAAAAAAAAAAGTAAGATATACATAGATTTTAAGATTATTCTGATAAATAAATAAACAAGTACGTTTATCTTAATGTTAGTTCCTTTCATTTAAAAATAAATAAATTCTTCATTATTATTATTACTTTTATTTACAATTAATCATAGAACAAATTGTAAATAAAAGTTGTACACAGAATTACAATGTAATTTAAATAATCATGTAAATATTTTAAAGAACATTTGAAACTGTGAGATTTGATTTAAATTTACATTAAAACAATGAAGCCAAAAATTTGAATGGTTAATTTATGGAATGTTTATTACTTTTGATCACGCCAAAATGAAGCAATTTATTTTAATTTGCTTTTAGGATTTAAGATTCCTTTATTGTTTATAAAACAAGTTATATAGTTAAAGAGATCATTTTAATTTACCTATGTTTTTTAAGTGGCATGCAGGGAACTTTGACCCCCGTCTGCACGGTATATTACGCTATTTTTTTCTTTACTTTTTTAATAATCCTTTGAAGGCCCCCGTAAACGATCAAACATTTTGCGCAAACCTGATGTCGGGAAAATTTAGGCCATGCACGTCAAACATCATGTACGCAAACGCAATCATGAAACAGTCCCATACACGGTCAAAATGTTTGCGCAAACATTTTTACTGCGTATGGGGGCTTTTATTAATTAATCTTTATTTCTTATGTAGTGAGTTGGCTTCTGACAGAGCTCTAGGATTTATCCCCAGCTCCTGCTCATCGTTGCCGACGGAAACCTTCACCGGGTTGACAACCCACCGTTGACCTTTCACCTCACCATCATCAGTAGGATACCTTGACCGTCGTGAAGTCACCAATACATCCTTAGTTATCTCCCTTATGCAACCGGAGGGAACCTGCTAAACCTGAGGGATCTTGCAGAACCAGAAAGACTTGAGGACTTCTAAATAGTCACTGTCACTGACAAGGACACCGCTTTACCAAGCCTGACAATATATATATTATCTTTAATTTCCATAGTTCTATCTCATTATATCTAAACTTATTGCTTCCGAGCTTACCGAAGGTAACGGAAGAATTGTGTTCACTTTTGAGAACGAAAAAGTTTTATGTCTCCCATTTGAAAAATTCCAAGACAGAAATCCGTTTCAGACATCAGGGAACATTTTTGGTTCCGTGTCAGTCTGTCTGTCTGTCGGTCTGTGTGTCCGCGAATTATGAAACGTGCGACGATAACTTGAGTAAATGTTGACCGATTTTGATTAAATTTGGTAGACATGTTCTTTTTACCGATACCCAGGACGAGTTTGTTGGACAACGTTATCCGTTCAAGCGTTCACGCGCAACACTCGCGTGAACGTAAACTTTAAATTTTAAATTGGAATTTTAGGTCGGGAAAAAAATCAAACTTTATCTATTCAATGAGACAAACATTTTTGATAAATACAATTTTTTAGTAAAAGATCGCTAAAAACTTTTAATATTTTTTTTTTTTTACATAATATATAAAAATAAAGTACATGATAGGATGTGGCGCTATGTGCCACTCTAATTGGCAGTAAATTTTTTATTTTTCCTTTAAATTTAATTTGCAGGTCCAAAAGTTGTTTTTTATTAGCGATTATCTTATTTAAGAGTAATTTTATTTTTCTCAAGTCTATTTAGTATTTTTTATTTTTGGTCAGATAATATTTTATGTTGTTTTTAGGGTTTTGTAGATACTTCTCAAAACCCTTATGCCGAGGGTGATGCTGTCCGTCGCTCTTCGGCTCATAGCGCCCGAACCATTTAAGCTACAATGCTGAACTTAGAATCAACATACACATACCTCCAACGTAGGGTATGCGCTGTGCATGTTGATCTAAGCGACAGACAACATAGACTTGTCTCTCTCTTAGATTATCATGCACATACCTGAAGAAACCACTTGCATAGGAGACAAAACCGTGGACAACGTTGATTAGTCTTTCACTTAGATCAACATGCACATACCTCTAACGTAGGGTATGTTCATGCTGATCTAAGACAGAGTCAACGTGGACTTTTGTCTCTCTTAGATTAATTTGCACATACCTCAAGATGTCTCTAGCATAGAAGGCAAAACGTCGGAGGACCAGTTCATCATGACATGGTCACCACCAGGAGACTTAAAAATCCATTATAATATATCAACCGCAAAAGCCTACGCGATAATAATATAAAATAAATTTTAATAAAAATATTATTTGTAAAAGGTTACTTATGATACGTTAATGTACCAGTAAATATAAAATCAATAGGAATTTACTCGTTAAATGGCAATACTCAGTAAAGAACAGAGATAATCAATCTAATGCGAGTGTTTCCATTACCGATATTTTATTTTAGCCAACTTGATCAACCGATGTGTTGATCCCAGTCTTACTGCCATTCTCTAAAAATCATGTTGGGGAGTTCTTGTACTCCCCACATAAAAAATTTTAGGTGTATATTCTTACTCATATTACATATTTATCTTGTGAATTAGGCATGTCCTATGTACTAGTTTATATTTAGTTTAAAAAATTGCGACTTAAGAGATAGATTATTTTGCACTAAGCTTATATCTAGCCACGTGTTATCATATATTTCTTCAGTATAACAAAGCAATGTAACGAAAGTATGCTGATGTAGATATATCCTAATATAAGGTTTTCTGTCTTGTCTTGCTGGGTCTTGTTTGTGGTAGTCTCTATATTAGTAGCTTATACAAAAAAAAAAAAAATCAATCAATTTTTCTAGAACTTTGCATGCAGTTGTCTAATTCGTGTTTGTTTTGCAAAAACTTTTATTTAGATCTCTTGAACTATTAAAAACTTTCTAATTGTACTCTCTTTAATAGTTATTAAAATAAAAAGACATATTTGTTTAGAGTAATATTATTTTTAAAAATAGAACAAAAGAAAGACGTCTGAATAAGACTTGTTCGACTTTTATTCAAGTTTGTTTCTAGCTTTCAACCTTTGTCTCAACTTCTACCGCTTGATAAACTTTAATAACATTAGAATTGTATAGCTGCTACCTTTGAAAAACCTTATAAATAGTTTATTAAGTTAAATAATGTTACCTTATATAAAAAATGCATATTAAAATTTGCAATATATACTTGTACAATATACAATACTGGCATAAGCGACATACAGATAGAAATAAATTAATTTTTATTTATATTGATATAAATTATAGACATATTTTTCTTTTATTTTCCATTTTACCACACTCCAAAATAAAAATCCTAATAACAACAGTTACTGTACTTTTAAAGATCTTTTCAACGATGTGCATCATTAAGGGTTTTCACCACTTTAACATTTTTGTACACCATACTCCTGTGTACCAAAATTTAAACTTAGTTTTACTAACTCAGAAACCTTCCCGGGCATCTGTCCAACCATTCTCCAAAGTTTTATCGCAATCAAATTAACGGTTTAAGCAGGCATAAAGAGACAGACAGACAAATGTACAAATGTATTTTTATTTATATAGATTCCACTAATTATTATCCTTATTTATATGAATTTCATTTGTTGATTCTCAGGGACATAAAAAATATTTCTTAAACAGAAGTTTGTTGTATATAAGGTGTTTCAACATTCTATTAGTTTAAATAAAAGTTTTATCTTTATTAAAGCTTATAATATAAGTTTTAGTGGTGATGGGTTCACTGAACTGCTAAAAAGGTAAGGGAATAAAAAAAGTAGAACAGATCCAAATTCATATAAATCCCCTTTTTAATAATCTTAAAACAAATCACAGGGAAGTACTTAGTCCAAGTACTTTTTAGGGTTTTGTAGATGAGTAAGCATACCCATTATGTAAATAATGATTTCTTGTCTTCAATCTCAAGAGCCCCGGGTTCGATCCGGTCACAATGTTTTTTATCAGTAATAAACCAATAAGGAACGCAAAATTTAAAAAAGCAAATGATATATTTGTGTCCTACTCTTCAGCAGCTTTCATTTGATACCCAACTCAAAATTTTAAAAAAATAAAATTTTGTCGCACTTCACTTTTTGCGCCCAAAATTGGCAATTTTTGAAAATTTTGGATAAATTCCCGGAATTTTTATCGTGCCATAATGAGGTTTTAGCGTGAATTATTTCGAAATTTTAGCACCAGCCGATCTATAGTGGTTGGGGGGGGGAATGTTATTTGGGTTTATTTTGATTTTTTTAACCTATAAGGAATGCAAAATTTAAAAATGTATTTAGATATTTGTTACCTACTATTCGAGATCTTTCATTTGATACCCAACTCAAAATTTTAAAAAAATAAAATTTTTGGCGAATTTTAAATTTTCAAGCCTAAATTTGGCAATATTTGAAAATTTAGGATGAACTCCCGGAATTTTCATCGCGCCATAATGAGGTATTAGCATGAATTATTTCGAAATTTTAGCACCAGCCGATCTATAGTGGTT
>KZ652378.1:106688-124407 GCA_001010745.2 Gerris buenoi | reverse complement strand
AGAACATATAGGCTTATGTTACTATTGTATATACAATATACAGCAATGACCATAACCCAACCCCACAACCATTCTTTGGGGATAAAGTATTAGCGAATTTTCGAAGAAAATTAAGCTATTGCAATGTCTTAAAAAAAATTGTAATGAAAATTTTTTTCATGGAAATCCGTTTTAGACCATTCTGAATCTATTACTAAAATTTAACATTTTTTTTTTTTTATGTATGTATGTATATATGTGTCACTCCAGACGATATCTCCTCTTAGGATGCACTTAAAAATTTCAAACAAATTTCAAAATGTCAATTATATCAAAAGAAAGGATGAGTTCGTTGGCCAGAATTTTTGGAGTTCATTAAGGGGTCAAATTTTGACCATTTAGAAAAAAACATGTTTTTTTCATTTTACCCCCCTTTTAAATGAAAATATAACGTAGATTTTTCCATTTTGTCCCTTTTATTAATGATCTGTAAACGTGTAGAAATGGGTCGAGAAAGGGTAATAACGTATACTCGTATACTCGTATACTTCGTATACTCAAGCTCTCTGTGATAAGTCTAGTTACATTCTTNCGCAGATTTCTTTGAAAATTCGCTCATTAAGTCATGGTGCATGACTGGACTTTTTTTTTAATTTATTGTCTACTCCAAATTGGCCAATGATGGGGCAAATATTTTTGGTAAAATGATGAAAGGAGGAAGAAGGCTCAGCATGGAGAGGTGTTGTCATTATAGTTGTAGTTCAAACTGAAATAAGTAATAATAATAGTTTTACAATATTACTCAAATGTCTATTAGGAATGGGGATTAATAATTAATAAAATGTTGATAATTTTATTCTTTTAGATATACCTGCGATTGGTGATATCCCTAATCACATCTGTTTTGTTCTCAAACCATTAATAACCCTGTTATCAAGGAAATTACTCTCCTGAGATTTAACTATGCAGGCAAGTTATGTTTAACCCGAAGTTTGAAAAGGAGAGATAGTATAGAACACGTCAAAAGACGAATCTAAATTAAGATGATATTGACAGTTTTAGTTTTATAACATGTACGAAACCTCCATTCACCGGCACGTTTATGCCCCGGAGTGGGGCGAAATATAGTCATTCGCAAGTTTTAACTTTCGTCGTTATTACCCTTTCTCGACCCATTTCTACACGTTTACAGAAAATATAACAATAATTACTGTACTCTTAAAGAGCTTTCCAACGATGTGCATCTTGAAGTGTAAATACTATTTTGACTTTTGTACCTCGTACCCGTGTGTAAAAAAATTTTTTTTTCATCCATCCGAACTCTAAACCAAAATTTTCCTATATAATCATAAGCCAATAATACGCATATTTCTTTGAAAATTCGCTCATTAAGTCATGGTGCATGACTGGACTTTTTTTTTAATTTATTGTCTACTCCAAATTGGCCAATGATGGGGCAAATATTTTTGGTAAAATGATGAAAGGAGGAAGAAGGCTCAGCATGGAGAGGTGTTGTCATTATAGTTGTAGTTCAAACTGAAATAAGTAATAATAATAGTTTTACAATATTACTCAAATGTCTATTAGGAATGGGGATTAATAATTAATAAAATGTTGATAATTTTATTCTTTTAGATATACCTGCGATTGGTGATATCCCTAATCACATCTGTTTTGTTCTCAAACCATTAATAACCCTGTTATCAAGGAAATTACTCTGCTAAGATTTAACTATGCAGGCAAGGATTTATGAAAGCAATTTCAACACTTTTTATTGCTAAATTGTTAAAGTGTCTCTGCGTTATACTAAAGTCAAAAGGTCATGCAGCATAGACTAACATATGCGTCGTTAGTTTTCACGGTATCATATACGTAGAATAAATAGAGAGAAATTATATTGTGATGGCCCAAAAATTCGAGTTAGAAGTGAATTGGATGGATTTACTCGTACACTACATTTGAGGTTCCCTGAGTCCAATAAAGTGTTTTTTTAAATGTTTGTCTGTAGTCTATCGTCCTAAACTACTTGGCTGATTTGAATGAAATTTGGCAGACAGGTTACAGGTTCAGAAAAATCATACCCAATATCTACATAAAAGTGAAAACGAGGGTTGAATTTGAGCTCTAAATATGGAGGAGTTACCCCCAAACCCCCCCTCCCCCCCCCCCCACAAAAAAAGTTCCGACGACTTTGTTCTCTTAAATGGAGTCTATTTAAGTATGGACTAGTCTGACCATATAAGTTTGCTTTCCCGGGAAAAATCTAGGTCCTGAGGAAAATTCCTAGAATCTTAATCTATAATCGCGGATGGTGTAAGGCCGGGTTCGATTCCCTACCGGAGAGGAGTTATTTATGGATGGTACATTTTTGATAAAATTTCGTTATAATTGTAATGCGCAACCGAGAAAACCCGAAACAACAAAAAACACTGGACCAAGCAATATGTACTCGAATGTTAGTACGAGTTGTATCGGATTTTTTTTATTTTCTTGATTAGGAAAGCAAATAGAGGTATATATTTTAAGATAAGGATTGACGTAATTAAACTGCAGTAAATTTAGCTTTTACTACTTCGCTAGATTTAATTTTTAGATATACAGATTTAAGTAAATCAGAATTTCTATTTCTTAATATAAATACTTTTTGTCTCGATATTAAAGACAATAAATTCACCAATTCTTCATAGTTTACTAGTCAGTATATGTATATTAAAGTCAATAATTTGTTTCAAATATTAAGTCGTTAATTAAGAAATCAAATCAACCAAATCTTTCACTGTTCTACTACTGAATAAATAATAATCTGAAGTTTATTATATTATAAGACAGCAGGTTTAGAATATTTTAGGGCATTAATGTAATGAGAAATAAAATAAATTTATTAGTTATACATCAAAAAAACTAAATTATACATTAAATTCGTAATATTCATTAAATTTATTCAAAGTATTAAATTTATTATTTCATCTACATCGTGCTTTTAAAATGTTAATAATTTTCCCTGCTGGTCACGCTTTTTTATTGGCTACAAATTGTAAAGATAAAAAAATCTTAAAAGCAGTGCAACTATGCATTGGTTTTAAAACTTGAACCCGCCATACATAATGTTGAATATAAATCTGGGTTTGGTTTGGAATTCGAAGAGTAAGTTTTGTTGTGGGGGCCTCTGTCACTGTCAGATCATCTGTTACTTGTTATTGTTTGTTGACAATTTCTTTTAGCCGTACCCTTCTTTTCCATCGTTGTAACTTCAAATGGAGGTAAGATCAGTTTATATTTATCATTCCTTTATTTCCTTGTTTCAATATTGTATCCTATAAACCCTTTAATGTCCGAATATTCCGTTTTCCTGAGTTCAAGACACTCCATTTTCTTTTTATCAATAATACACTGGCTCTGTTATCGTTTGTTTATTGCGTTGTTACGTATAAATAGGATTGAGACGCATTTTACTTCCGCGTTGTGGAAAAAACTTAAGATCAATACTTCTTTAGTAGTTAGTTAAAGTCTGTTAATTAAATTTACTGTTAAATCATTGTAATTAAGTCCCGTAGATAGGCTGTGTTTTTGCAAAGCTTAGAGTGTTTTGACCCGATCATATGATTGGAGAGGGGACGTTGAGAACTGGGAATGTCAGCCATTCACCCCTTTTCCTTACCCGAAATTGCCCCAACAGCCACAAAACAAAGCCTAATTATCTACCTACTCAACAATAAGATAATTTTTTAATGATTGTTATGAGATCGTATTTAAACAAAGTATCATAGCGTAGTTTGTCATACATCGATATTGTTGGGTATCGTATTGTTAGCATATTTTTTGTCTGTTACTTATTCTAATGGCGTACTTACTAATTTATTTTATTAAATAAATAACTTCTAATTATATTTTCTTGACTTGGCAGTATATATCACATCTATTTATTTCTTTGTTATTAATTTACCTTATTTTGTCATTACAAAATTATAGACCAGAAGTGTTCCTTAAACTGTTGTGTATTGCTAAATTTCTGAAATTGTTTGAATTTTAAAATGTTATTTTGTTGTGTAAAACTTTGATTTTCAGAAATGTTTAACTAACAAAGCTGTGATATTATATCTGATTTTTTCTATTGTTTGAAAGTCAGTTTTGCGTTTTTTTTATTTTTATCTATCTTAGTGTTAAATAAGATAGTATAGTAATCAAATTGTGACTCATATAGGAAACACCTGTAGTAGAGCAACTATCTTTGTTAAAAGGTCTATTGATGTAACGGTTTTTAACTGAGTTAATCATTTCATTAGAAAGGCCAAAATTTTTTTTTGACCATATTAGAATGTGTGTTGATTCTTAGTTTTTTCTGTGGAAGTGACACATCTTTGAAGAGTAATTATTTGAAATTTTACCAACACTTTGTTGGTACCAAATTATGTTTAAACATTTTATGAACATTCTTTCGGAGCTATTGTTTGATTGATCAATCAGAGTGGTAAGTTTTATTTATTTTTTACTACGCAAATTTTTTCATTTAAAATAAAATGCAACAGTTGTATATATAATGATTTTATTTTATCAACTTTGTTCTATTCTTATGATAATCAACACATACCTTTGTGTAAACCGTTAAATTAAATAGGTATTAGTTGTGTCAGAGATCAAAGAGCAATTTTAGATTTTCTGAAATAGACCACGTGAACTCTGAAGCATCTCCAGAGGTTTATTAATTAAATTACCATAGTGAATTAGAAATTTTTTTTTAGTTTAAAACAAAAAGCCACCATACATGGTCAAAATAGTTTAACTAGCAAGTTTGATCAAAAGTTTGTCAAATAAGTTTGATGCCCAGTGTACACCACATCGAGCCATCAAACTCTCAAATTTCACCCATACACGGTCCAACTTACTTGTCAAGCTGGCTTGACAAGCCAAGTAAGTTTGATCGTGCATGGGGGCCTTAAAAAGGATTATGAAGGCTCATTTTTGCAATATTTCTACCATTCTTTAAGCCATTCTCAAACTGATTAATTAGGAGATTAAATTTTGATGGTTTTAAAAATTTGTATATTTGAATTATTTACCAATTTAGGTGTTTCTATCGAACACAATAGAAACACCCAAACAACTTTCAACAGGAAGCATTCAATTTACTAATATCAACTAGTAGGTAATTTGATCACTAGATTGCTTGCTTTCGCTTAAAATTCACTAATCAAATCACTGAATTATTTTAATAAAAAATGTTGTCATTGCTAATTTTTACATCTACTTATTCCTGTGGATTTTGATTCATTTAAGTTAGAACAGGAAGAGAAGGAACAGGAAAGGGGGGTCGAAAATAGTAAAAGTGTGCTTTTAATTTTTTCCTTTAGACCTTTCTATCAATAGGAAGAGATAATACAGTAGAATCCCGATATATCGTATCTTCAAGGGGTCGAAGAAATAGTATGATATATCTAGTAGTTCACTAAATCGGGATTATGAAATATTGATGATATAAAAAGAAATATTAATGTAATAATTAAGATTTCCATTTATTTTGCACATAAAAATACACTGTGTATGATCATAAAAAAAATTAAATATGTACTTGGTTTAAAGAAAATTATAAATTGTTTTTTGAAATAAACCATTTGTTCGGGTGTTATCCATAGCATGTTATCCAAGTAGAGCAAAAGGAGGTAAACAATCAATCTTGGAAAAGGGTCCCCTCCTTTCATATATGTTTAACCGCGGTTTTTCTCAGAATTATAAGAGTTATTCCTTCATCTAGAATCTAGGCTGTCCAGGAATTACATTTGGTTTGGACACAATCACACTCTCCCCCCTGAGTCTTTGTTTAATGCCGATCAAATGTCACACGAGAGTTCTAATTTTTTCCCCGAAGAATGTTCCCTCCAATAGGTTCCTTTGCAATTCAGAATTAATAAAAACCATTTAATTAACGCTTCCTCTAATTGTAGTGAAGTCAAAACTGTTGATGTATTTTTTTTCTAGAGTAAAACGACAGATATAGGTAGTGAAAAAGCAAAATCTTGGAACGGCCCCCTCCATTCATACGCTTTATCGGGATTATTCTCAGACTTATACGAGTTATAAGACGTTTTTGTTGACCTCGAAAG
This sequence comes from Gerris buenoi, assembly GCA_001010745.2. Lineage (NCBI taxonomy): Eukaryota > Metazoa > Arthropoda > Insecta > Hemiptera > Gerridae > Gerris > Gerris buenoi. Next base: position 118,330 of record KZ652378.1, on the reverse strand, counting down.
GGGAAAAAATATTTTATACTGAGGGGATCGAAATGCATTGGTTTTATACATATTATCGAGATTTTATCAAGGGACCGGCAATAATATACGATTTATCGGGATATATGATATAACGGGATACGAAATACCGGGATTCTACTGTTTATTAAAATACTTTTTGACTAGGAATTATTTCAGGTATGTATTCAGAATAGTACTCAAAAACCTTAATTGTCTACTAAGATCAACCAAGAAGTGATGGAAACCTGAGGAGTACCCTAGTGTTTGTATGTTGTTTTAATAAAATAGACCACTGTTTTGTCAATATGGAGCAGGTTATAAAACCTAACTCTTGCTCTCTCTGTATGTAAACAAATCCTCTTAGTTTTGAGTATGTCGATTTAATCATTTATTTATTATAATTTAAGGACTGATAAAAAGTATCATTAAATGCTATGCCACTGTGAATTTATGAAGAAAATGTAGCTATTATTTTAATAGGAAAAACTCTTGTTTTTAAAAAAATATATTTTTGTTAACTCATGCATTTTATTTTGATTTCAATGAAGAGCTGTCATTTATAAAATATCAAATATTTGCAACAGACTGTACTGACTTAGGTTATACACAGGACTTTAGATTTTAAAATAATTAAATTAAATGTTAATCTATATTATCATATCTATTTGCATAAGAAGCTCGATAATTATTTGAAATGTTTGATATCAGTAGATGATTTAAAATAAAATAATAAATCTAAGTGTATAATAAAAATGGTTGGAAGATATAGTTGTCACTGAAACAGTGTTGGCTGAATGATATTGCTCTATGCATTATGCATACAATAGAGTAGGCATACAATAAATATGCAACATTCCTTTTAATAATCCTACACTGCCAAAACACAACTCAAAATCACTATTTTCTCATTAATATTCTTTACTTCACGTAATTTCGTTTTTAAAGGTTAGCATTTCTCGCGAAACTTGTATTTCACAAATATAGATTGATACGTACTAAACATAATTTGTTAAAGAAATTAATACAATTCAGACCATGTGAAGTTAAATCAAAGCCTAAACATTTTTATTTATGATTTACATTTCTATAGAAAAAAATGTTGTTTTAATAATTAAGGCCGCTTTCGCATTGAAAAGACTGGTGTAGACAAGACCGGGAGTGAACCGATTAAGCACGAAAGTAACAAACTTAGTCGACTGAGCGCAGACCTTATAAACTCTTGAGTGTCAACTGAGCGCAAGTACTTAAGGCTTACTTTTTTATTAGTTATTTAGGTCAGTGTTGATTGAGCGCAGATCTCTCAAATTGTTGAGTGTCAACTGAGCGCAAGCACGATGCACATAATGGCGAATATTTTGAACATTACATTATCTTCAATTCTGAAGCCACTTCAGCCACCTCATTTCTTATAAGACTCATTGGCCTTAGTAATAAGTCTTTTTGTGCTTTTACTTTTACACTTTTGCTCATTTGTTGTTTTATCAAATTTGTGGGTGGTGAATGATTGTGTTTCACCTCATCCTTGTCAGTATTAATGTTCAACTATGTATATTCATATACAGTTGTGTAGATTCTTGCTTTACATCCTGCAGTACAAAAAACGCCGTGACATTTCTATTTTCACTTCACAGTCTTTAAGGAATTTATAACCATTAATACTTTTTAGATTTTTTCCACGTTCACTGCTTATTTTAAGATCCCTTGCCAAATAACAATAACAATAACAATAAGAAGTATGATATGAAGAAGATCATATTCCAGTTAATAATAATAATAATAAACGATATTCCAGTTGTCTTTACCTGTTTATTTATACATATTGTAATTCTTGCGCTCAATCAACTCTATGCATGCTGGACACCTCGTGCTGAATCATGTCTTATGAATAAAAAAGTCGCGCCGAATCAACACTATGCCTACAGAAGTTCTTGCGCTCAGTCGACTCTCAAGATTTAATCCTCTTTTCTCTTTTGCGCTCAATCGGTACTTACCCACAAGACCAGCTGTTGGAGCACCCTTGGAATAGCCTGATGTTTTTTTTGCTCAACATTTTTGAACATTGAATTATTCATTGTCAAATATTGCATGATGATAAGTTAATTACAACACTCAGGAAAAAAGAGAAATATTTGAGACAGGCTGATGCAGAATGTCACAATGTTGTGTCATAAATTGCTCATGGTGACTACTTGTAAGAAAGTTGTATGCATATAAAAATCTTTAATCTGAGAATTTCAGTTGATGAATTCTGTAAGGCATTTTATCTAGCCCTCAAATGCTCGTAAACTATTTATTTTTTTTTTTTTTAAATAAAAAATGTTTGTCTACATTAGAACTTAGCCCAAAGTGGTTCTTATGAGAGAATAAATTATGTAATGCTTAATTTATTTTTATTATTTGACCTCTTAAAAACTCCACTCAATCCCTATTTTATTAGATCCTTGTTATTCAGTTATATTTTTGTTTGCTTAGTTGGCCCGACCTACTACCCGCCAAAATCTCGAGCTCTCATTGGCTCCCCTCTCTTTTTTCTATTTTTCCTTGCTGTCAGAATAACAAAGTAATATTGGCATAACTATAACTATTCCTTGGTTTTAGGATACTATACTCAGATTATTATCATGCACATTCTCATTCTCATAAACTGGAAATAAACAGATGCTAAATAATAAATATTAATTTATAAATTTTGCGTTTCATATGAAAGCTTATCTAAAACTAATGGAAAAAAATCTAAGGTCCTTATATTGTTTTTCCCTGGTCTGTTTTGATCTCTGCTGAGTTTTTCGCTCAGGGAAATGTTTTTCAAGCTAATCCAGAAATGAATCCTTGAACTATCTAGAAGTCTATAATCTTTTCTTTTCTTTTTGATTTCTCTCTTCTTTTTCGAAATATAAGGTTACATTTTTTCTGATACTTATTACTTTCTGTTTATTATTTTTCTTTTAAATTGTTTAGTTGTTTCTATCTTTGCATCATAATTGTCTTCTTTTCTCAGTTCGAGCAATAGCGCATTAAGACGTGGTCTAGTCAATTTATTCTATCCATTGCTGAGACAAAATTCATGTGCTGCATGCACATTTACCTTCAGTAGTTTCATATTATAGCAGTAGTACGTCTGTGTAGTGTCCGCCATATTGTATGAACAGTATCAATTTACTATAGATTAGATAACTAATATAAAGTAGTAATATTATCGGCATGTGAGATGTTTGTGCCAATGTTTTAAGAATCATTCTTGATCGTGAATACAAGTTATAAAAATAGTGTTGTTCTTTTGGTTATAAATCCTACAGTTTGGTTTGTTTTTGATTAAATTAGATATTAAAATTAATTTTAACAAGAACCTTTCAGCTTTTCAAATTCCAAACACAATAAAAATTTAATTTTTCATGTAGTACAAAAATGAATTTCTTAACTGTTCTAGGAATCTGTGCCAAACTCTGAATTACATTATTGAAAAAATCATTGGATGACATGATCTGTTGGTAATCAACTCTTAACTGCTTTTGCTGTTAGACCTTTCACAAAATTATAAGCTTGAAAATGACATGATACTCTACCAATGTTTAGATTTTTTTTTTTTTTTTTTTAAATTATTAATATACATTTGATTTTTTTTAATTTTTAATTTTGTTTTTTATGATTAACAAAGGAGTGCAGCCCTGTTTGGTTTTTTAAGGGGTTTCTGTATATTACTTAAATTAAAGCTATTTAGCCATGATAGCTGTCCTAATAACTGCTCCTTTCTTGTTTTAACATTTATATGCATAATATTGAAACATCTTTAACAATTTTAAAGTCTAATTTTACTATAAACAATCCTATCACTATCCACTAAATTATTACCTACCACACCTTAGGATAGACTTGACCCCCCTCTTTAATCAATATTCCTATAGCCTGCCTTTCACAATACTAATATTTAACCCTCAGCTGGAATGAAAAATAATGTTTAGTTATTTAGTTTGTTTGGTTTCAATATTACCATCTCTTAATGAGTTTCTAATTGCTCTACTAATTGCCTTTGCCTCTGTTTCAGATAACCCCTGATCATTTTGAAGTTTGTATGTTTTGTAGAAGAGCTCAGCAAAGAGTTAGTTGAGGGTAAGTTAATTCTTAATTTAGACTAATAATTCTTCTAAAAGGGGTTATCTAGCTTTTGAAAAGTAGATTCTTTGTCAAATCAGAAAAAAATTGTTTGGCCACTATTTTCCTTATATCTATTAACTGGTATTGCAGGATTATTATTAAAGTGATATGACAGAATCATTTAATAGCCGCTCAGCAAAATTTCAATGAAAATGAAATTTTCATTTCTTGAATACTTACCTCTCTCTCTCTCTCTCTCTCTCCCTCTCTCTCTCTCTCTATATATATATATATATATATATATTATACACAAATTTAATTATTTATTGACCTTTTCTTGCTTATCCTTGAATTTCTTGTCCTCTTTTACTTACATCTCTTAGGACCTTAGGAAAATGTCCACCTTTTACTTTTATATATAGACAGACAGTTTTTTTGCTTAGACAGACCAGTAGGACTTCTAGTTGATTGTTGGATCATCGTTTAGTTTGTTTTTATTTGTTTATATTAATCTATTTCATAATAATGTTTTAATAAAGAAATAATATTTTAAAAGAAGAGCTGATTCAATTTTTGATCTTCCCACAACTTAGAAAATTGATGTTTGAGATTTACTCCAGTGAAATTATACCAAATTCTATGATCAATTAAACGGGGGTCTCTACCTATTAATGTGGTTTTTGAGATATGGACAGGATAAATTTTGTTGTAAGCATGTATTTATATGATCTACACTTCTTTATATCCATGGCCTCATAATGTTTAATTTTTTTAGCGTCCACAATATATCTGTGATTATATAAATCCTATAAAAGAGAGACTCTAAAAGTACAAGTGTTGTACCTTTAGAGTCTCTTTATATCTTCAAAAATTATCTAAAGAAGGCTGCTTTAGAACAACCGAAACCGGTCAATTGTTTGTGTAGACGTTGTTTTGTTTATTGAACTACACCTCTTCTATGATGAGTCTCTATCACAGACTGGAGAAAAACACAGCCGAGTTGTAATTTAATTTTATAGTACACTTAATATTTTTCCAAACAAAGCATAAAATTAAATTAATATACATTTTTCTTGAAGTTTCTTTGTAGTGTATTTAACTAGAGTTTTTTTCTTTTTCTAGGATCTTGATTGTGGATGGACTTTGCCAAGAAGAGTTGGCGAGAGTTGGCCAACCATGGTGAAAACATTTCAGGCCTACCTTCCCCACTGCCACCGTACCTACTCGTGCATTCATTGCAGAGCCCATCTCGCAAACCACGATGAACTTATTTCTAAGGTATTTTACAATGAAATTTTATATTTTCTGAATTGTTTCAAAAAGGTTGTTTTGTAGGTTTACTGTTAATATTCTGTATTATGACCAGCTATTACATCCTCTGGGGTTAACTTAAGTTTATCTTGAACTTTAGGTTTAAATTTTATCTTCACTGATTTAAAGATACAAAAGTTATTTAAAGTGAATAAGGGCTATAAACCAGTCTTAGTATTCTCATCAATCATTAAGAAGAATAAAAAGTAACAAATTTTAATTTTCAATGTATTAAAGCCTTATGTATCAGTAATAAAAATGTATTTATTTTTATTAACAAATCTATGTCTAATGTTCTCTATGACGTCAGATCAGTTACATCTCACCAAGTACCTGTGGTATGTATATATGTAAATGGTGTGTTGCTCTTTTCTCTAATATCCTTAATAGTTTAATAGACCATTGAGTCATATGGTCTACTTATGATTTTGCTTCTTTTTTTGTTATATTTTTCATTGTTTTTTATTTATTCCCTCTTTCTTTAATTTTCAGTCCTTCCAGGGTAGTCAAGGACGTGCTTACTTATTTAATTCAGTGTGAGTTAACTTTATTACATCAATAAGTAGTTATTATTATTTTTTATATCCACATAAGTTTTAACATGTCTGCTACTGATGATTAAGTACGTACCACTGGATTTCCTATTTTCTAATTACTATTGACCAATTACTCAACCTCTGATCGTTTAAAATGTTATTTAGTGTGAGTGAGCACCACAAAACCTTGATCAGATCAACTAGATCTTTAAAACTAAACCGTAAGTTATAGTCTGAAAAGAATAAAGAATTATAGTAAAATAAAGGATTATAATCCTAAATAAAATTAACATAAGCTAACTCTATTTCAAGTACTGTTTGTTCCTTTATTTTTTTAAACTAAAAGGCGTAGGCAGGTTACTTAACACGTTCGGGGCAGCTGCTGTAGGGTATGTTATGGATCATCAATTGTTACCTCTATATTTGATATGAAACATAAAAGCGTCATGCCATCTTTTTGATACTGAAGAAACATCTGGTTGTAGTAAAAAGTCAAACTATTAATCAAGTGATTTTTACCCCCATTAAATTGGAAAGGGTATCAACATTATTTGTACATCAGTTGTAATATAAAAATATAAATATCTTGCTGCAATATGATTACAGTTACACTACCTAACAATATCATTTAACATGAAACAATTTTTTAGAGTTAATTGTGAGTAGCTAGATGTTAATAAAAAAATGATTTTGCCCTGGTGAATCAATCAGTTTATTTTTCATATGACATTATTCTGAAAAGTTTGATTTGTTAAACTCTCAATAAAAGACTGCTTTTCTCTTTGAAAAAAGTTTTTAATAACATTTTTTACATAATCATGACAAATAATTGATCATTTTAGTGGCAAAGGAAATACCTACTATGCTGAAAAGTTAAGAAGAGATATGTTTGGATGTTCTTTAAGAACAATTATTAAGCTTGATAAAGGCCCCTAGTGAGTCTAGAAGTACCCAATAATCACACTCATAAAGCGCACTTGATTTACAAAAAATAAATTTGGTATAAGAAGTTATTAGTGAGGAGGTTATTGGAGGATTTAATATGTATCTGAGAAGCTAGTCTGTAACTGCTGATCTGTTTTGAAAGATCAAACTCCTGGCAGTCTATTTTATTACAGGAATCCCTTGACTCATTAATGCCCTCAGCTGTCCACTTGGGTTCAAGTTGTTAATGATTTGTGCTGTCCCAAACGTGTTAAATTAAATGTTGGTAAGAATAATGTATTGTTAATAAACTATACTAAGAAGTATTTGATTTAAAATATATACTTTATTAACATAAATATTAGGAAAACTAGATTTTTCTGCCTTAAGTCATTCTAAAAATTTAGTTTTTCCAGTAATCATCACAAATTAATGATTTTTTATTGAAATTTTCCTCCTGTCACTGCACCTTATTTTTGTAGTTAAGCTAAAGTTAGCATCATAATAGTGAAAGCAAAACTAAAACACTGCTTGACTGAAAGTAACACGAAACTGATCTTCAGTTTTTTCTTTACTGGAGAAATCTATACACACTTATACTAGATTAACCAGAAAACTGGCAGAGGAAAAGTTTTACTTTCAGGAACAGGGATTGTTTATAAAAAAAGGTGTGAAGAACCAAGCCATTACAGCTTAGAATAAAACTATTTTTACCACAAACAAGGTGATGAGCTTAACTTTTTCTAAATTTATTATAGATAAAACTTTGATTATGATGAATTCAATTTATTCTTTACTAAAAGTTACCCTAATGTTTGTGAATTAAGAGAGATAAATTTGTTTGATATGTCTATAAGTTCTCAACCTGTCATCTTTGATAAATTGAAACAATTTAAATAAATAGCACTTACTTATTTAAACCTTTTTGATTCTACTTCAATATGAGTAATATTTGTATTCTTACTTATTTATAATTATGCTTTTGTTAGTGTGAATGTTGGCTGTGGACCAGCAGAAGAGAGAGTCCTGCTGACTGGTCTTCATGCTGTAGCAGATATTTTCTGCGAGTGTTGCAAGACAACTCTTGGCTGGAAATATGTTAGTACCCTCTAACATCCCCTAATGTGCTATTTATAGTTGTTAATATTGAAATTTATCAATATACAGTGAAAATTATTTAACATTTTTATGCTTAACACGAATAATCGGTGCCGACAAAATACTAGTTATTTTCATCCATTTTTTTTTCTTTCAACGGTCTACAACAAAAAGATTTTACTTCTCAGAATGAACAAAATACATAGTCCTTATTTAAGCCTGTGAGACTGCAGATGGGTCTGAAATAAAAAAGAGCCACCCAGGCAAGAGCCCTTTTACTCGACTTTGAAACACCGACGCCATTAAAACGAGATGATAATGTTAATCAAAACAACTTGACACCTGTTTCTGTTTAACTCTGTGAATTGCACCTATCTCCTAGAAACTGACTTATTTTTCTTAGTTGATATTATTGTTTGCATTTTTTAAGTGTTATAAAGATATATTTTGCCAGTTTTTCGAATTCTGTGGTGTGTGTCAAAATTGGTGAATTTTGTATTTTAAATAAAAACTGTTTTACGTGTACATTGACAAAGAAATCAAGACAAATATAAACTGCTAAAAAAGTTAAAATAAGTTTATTAATTTTTTTTCGGTTGTCTTATTGCATTCATTACATACTAATGTATGTACGAGGTGCGGAAATAAAGTAATGAGACTGATTTTTTAAAAAAAATATATTGAAGTAGAATTATAAATTGACATTATCTCCTTCAAAGTAGGTTGCTTGGGAAGCCACACAGCGCTGGAGATGGTTCTTCCACTCTTCATAGCAGTGCTGGAACTCAAATTCTGGAATAGCCTTCAAATCGTCAGTTACAGACTTTTTAATGATTTTCAATGTTCCAAAATGACATCCCTTGAGGTAATTTTTTAACTTTTGGAACAGAAAAAGTCACAAGGACTCAAGCCAGGTGAATAAGGAGGTTGAGGAGCCACAGGAATGTTTTTCCTAGTCAGTAATGTATTAATTGAGAAGTCTGTGATGCAGCACCCAGTTTTTCGCGATGTTTGGCCTTACGCGCACGACGCTTTTTCGAAGTTTATCGAGAACTTTTCTGTAAAAATGTTGGTATACTGTTTGGCCTTGAGGCACAAACTCATTGTGAACGACTCCGTGCCTATCAAAAAAGAGACCAGCCACTGCGAGGTTCATCTTCAATCAACTCTCTGTCCTCTGAAAATGCCTTAAACTGCTTAAATACCTGGGCTCTTGACAAAACGTTGTCTCCGTAGGTCTGCTGAAGTTTTACGAAAGTCTCTTTTGCACAGTGTCCAAGTCTAAAACAAAACCTGATAGCAAAGCGTTGCTCGAAATTAATGTCACATCATTTTCGTGACGCACTAAAAAAACCTGTTTTACGAAAAAAATTAGCATGGACAAAATAATGAATCTAGCGAGTCCAGACTTAAACTAAGTGTCTATGAGATGTTCGCCTGCCCCCACACCAAGTCCCGCCTCCATAGTATTGTCAGATCACACCCCCACGGTACCAGTCTCATTACTTTATTTCCACACCTCGTACATATTGTATAATAATTTGAAATGTAAATAGTGTTAGTATATCTAATATAATGTGTTGGACCTTGCATGTACAGTACTTTCACTAATAAATTGATAAAATTTGACTTCAAAAATATTGGTGTTTTTTGTATGCAAAATTTAACACAAAATTTTTTAACACCAAAACATTTTTGATACCCTCAGTTCCATGTTTAGCGGTTTTCACTGTACATTAACCATAATTTAGTTTATACATTCCTTGAACTAAAAAATAATAATAATAAAGCCACTAGGCCTGTGGGAGGGGTGTGGCCAGTGACATTTTTGTTTGCCCAGTAGGTTCCTACTCCAATTTTTAATATTCCAGTTCTGTCAAAAGTCACAACTCTTAACTCTAAAATATGTTTAAATCAATTGGTTTAATAAATGTATTGTTTGTTTTCAGGAGCACGCATTTGAATCAAGCCAAAAGTACAAGGAGGGCAAGTACATAATCGAACTAGCTCACATGATCAAAGACAATGGTTGGGATGATTAGCATCAGTGCGAGGGCTCTATGGAGGAGGAAGATGATTCTGTACCCCTCCGAAACTGAGTCCTCATGACTTGGGTTGGCTCTCACCCAGTCAACATTTACATTAAACAACTAGATCCGCAAACAATATAGTCCTAATGATGTGTTATGCTTGAATCCAACACTAGAACTTTAACGATCGGTACTATGTGTGGCTTTAAGATTAAAGTGAATCGGGATTAGTGTACTCATTTACATTTGTCCTGTCCTGATTCTTCCCCTAGAGCTTAAAAAGCTCCTTACTTGATATTTTGAGGCGTTTTTATCTCTCAAGTACGAATTAGGTTTGGGCTCTATAAGATTAATCTGTTCTTAGTTTAAATATTTTGCAAAGAAGAGCAGTTTAATGAAACTTTCAAAGGAGCTTTAATCGTGTTTTGTTCGACGTATTTCTTAATCCTCATTTATTTCCGTCAAATTTGTCTTGAAACTGCCTGCTTTCGACAAATTTTGATTGTCTCATGGTAACTTTAGGTTTTTCCCCGACAAGTTTATTAGGCAGGCCATTGGACTCTACTCTTAAGAGACTTGTAAATGAGCATAATTTTTTGACAATAATAGCTGGCTTGGCTTCATTGCTTAAAATCCAGACACATTGCTGGCAATATGTTCTTATGGCCTGGCAATATTTCTGTATAGCCCGGCAATATACCTGCTAGTCGGTGTGCTACCGGTGATATGGGCCTCATTCTGTCATTTTTTCTTCCTGCTCTCCACCTAGAGGTCTCCTGTTGTCAAATTTTCCAAGATACTACTCTGTAATAAGGTACTTTTCTTTGATACTGTTGCTGAAATACCTGGACAAATCTGGTTTCTTGCTTCATTACAAAAATACCCAAACCACATTGCCGAAAATGTTTCCAGGCTGTACAGATATATTGCTGGGCCATATAAACATATTGCCAGCAATATTTCTAGATTTTGAGGCTGGCCATTATTGCTGTAAAATGTTGCTCATTTACAAGACCCTTAGATGTTCCAAAATAATGATTGTAATTAAAAAAATGACCGAAATGTCGGTCCCACTATGGATCTCTCTTAACCTGATGTTATTTTTTTTTAAATTAGCACTGTGATAGGATCTCAAATACTTTTTTGAGTCTGCAACACTTGCTTGTATGCGGATCTGCAAACAAATGTGTATAAACCAAGAATATTCTATATTATAGGCTGAAGGATCGGGATGATACTAAAAATCTATATAAATTCATAACTATTTACATGAAAGTCATCTTGAAAAACAAAACTCATCACATAATTCATTTTCTACAAGAAAAAAACAAGATAACATCTCAACGCTCATTTAGATTATTTTTTACTTGTACTTTCAAGTGTTTATGGGTACAGTCCTATTTATATAGTGAATAAAACAATATTTGTGAGTGAATAAAAAAAGATTATAATAATAATAATAATAATAATGTAATAAAAACGTTTTAACGTTTATTAATGTAAATGTTTATGTGTCTATTTGTTTAATTAAACTATTGAGACTTGCAGTCAGATATCCTATATTTGCATGCGAGTATAGGCTAATTGTTTTACTTATACATACGAGGTCTGTTTAAATGTTTGATATAATTGTAACGCAATAAAAGTTGTG
>KZ652378.1:88096-100640 GCA_001010745.2 Gerris buenoi | reverse complement strand
GGGGGGGGCAGCTGCCCCCCTGTGGCCTCCAACTGTCCCTACTGGATATGCTACGGATTTCCTGTGGACAACATTGGGTCAGCCATAGGGTGTCCAGAAGCAAACTTTCCTCCATCCACAGGATGTGCGAAGAGAAAAAGTGACTGGTCCTGAGGATATCCTATGGACAGTCTCATGCTACTTGGGTTTTTGGGCACCTTTTACTACTGCTCAGGATAAATGTGTTAGGCAGTATTATCTGTCCAAGCATGCATGCGTAGCACTCCGTTAAATGTGAGCTTCAAATTTAAAATTTGAATTTTAGGACAGGAAAAGGTTATACCTTTATCTCTTTGATAAGACAACATTTTTTCCCTATCCATTTTGAGTAAAACCAACAATGCTATGACATTATAAAGATTGCTAAATCCTTTAAATGGGATCTAAATGTAAACAAAGATAAATCAACATTTACACTAATATTTTACGTTCTCCACCATTTGTTAGGTGCGAGCAGTAGTTAGGGTGTATCATTATTTTTATTGTATTTATTTATTTTATTTTTTGTGGTTTTAGTCCCGTCCAACAGCATAGGTCATTACTGGATAGGGGTTATCCGGCCTCTTTACTTATCTAATCGATGAGATCATCAGTGAGAATCATGTCTCACCTCTCTGGGATTCGAACTCTCAGCTGGGGTTTAGACTTTTTGGTTTCAGAGTCGAGTTCGCTAACCCCTCCACTACTCCGGCCCTAATACCTTTTATTAATATTATAGGCATTGTATGATGGCACTTGGGTCAGCCATAGGGTATCTATTAGCAAACTTTCTACTATCCATATGGGATGTGCCAAGAGACAAAGGCGTGCTACTTAGGTTATCATCTTCAACCATGACAATTATCATTATAAAATATTTTCTTAATATTAAATATTTATCACACTTTAATAATAGAGCCATGCGATGCCTTGTTTTATAGTTTTCAAACAATTTTTCATGCAAGTCCCCAAGTAGTAAAAAAACCAAAAGAAACCTGAGGTTGTCCTTAGTGTTGGTGCCTTGGTCCTAAGGACACAGCTCTGTAGGCTGTACGTATCACTACTGGGGTAAGTCTAATCTGAGTGAAGTTCCTACTACTTTCATCTTGGTTGAATGAAGAAAGAAGTGTTACAAAAATATGTTCAACTTGAAAAAAATTAATTCACTATCTTTTACTATTGATTTAATGTTTAAGAAAAAATTGCAAAGGTAAATATTAAAGTAATAAAACCCTATAGAAAAAATTCTCCCAAAAAAATACAAAAAGGGAAAAACATTTGTATCTTCTTTATTAAATTTATAAGGTAGAGTAATGACAACCTTCATGCTGGGCTGTTTAAGAAAAATGTTAATATCTTAAAAAAGGGAAAAGCTTAGAACTATGTCCTTTTCCACCAATTTATCTACCAATATAATAAATGTGAAAATGTGAATAAGGTTTCATCCCCCCCCCCTCCCAAACACAAGGTTCGATTGATTTCCTTAACTTGAGCCCCCCTTCTTAAATGTTTCCCTGTGTATAATTCAAAATTTTAAGTTAGAAGTATTTAAACGTAAAAAAAAAAATATTTTGTTCAATTTGAAAAGAGAGAGATTTCTATAGCCATGATTAATTACAAACACGTAATACATGACGATGCAGTATTTCTTGGTAATACTAGTGGCTAGATATTGACCCGCAAAACACAAGTGCTGAATGAACCTAGTTGCCCCTGAATTCAATATCATAATCACAAGCCTGTTGACGTCGCCTTCGCGTTCATGTTCATCGATTCGAAAGTAGTCAAAAGTAGTGAGAGAAACTGAACGTAAAATTTGTGTTAAAATCCTGTTATATTTTTATTTACGTTACTTATTATAGATAATTCATTTCAGTCCGTTTTTATTCTTCTTCTGGAAATGCCATGTGACCATCTACTCGAATTCAAAAGTAAATTCGGTGTAGAATCTTACAAAACTATTTACGAATGTTTTATCAGCAATAATAACGTTGCTGACGACAAAAAGCTATGGGTGCGCTGTTTTCGTTGTAGTGAAGAGGTAGGTAGACTTTTAGCTTGTATGCACTGTGTTTATGTCGGCTGTTATAAAAACCATACCAATTGCCATCACCATCAACACGGACACAAATTGTTCGTCGAGATATCCAACGGTTGCATCTTTTGTGTTTTGTGCGAGGATTACGCCTACGATCGGGATTTCGAAGTTCTTATCAGACAAAGGTGTTTTAAAAGTAAAAATGGCTTCGCCCTTAGCAAATGGAGACCCTCTGAATTTGAGGAAAATGTACTGCAAAAACACAAGTCTTTTATTAAAATATTACGACCGACTAAAGGTATTCGTGGAATGCTCAATTTGGGGAGAACCTGTTTCATGAACTGTATCATGCAAGCTCTCTTGCATACTCCTATGTTGAGGGATTACTTTTTTGCAGACAAGCACGAATGTCAGGTTCCTAAGAGCAGCGACTGCTTGGTCTGTCATTTTGCCAGACTGTTTCAAAAATATTATTCAGGTGAGCAGAGTTCTCTTATTCTGCATGAAATCCTGCATTTACTGTGGAACAAAGCTAGGCATTTATCAGGATACAGTGAGAAAGATGCTCACGAATTCTTTATTGTTGCTTTGAATCTACTGCACCAGGACTCAGTTCCTAAAAATACTAATTCAGCAGACCCGTGCACTTGCATATTTGACATGATTTTTCATGGAAAAATGCAGTCAGATTTGGTGTGTCAGTCTTGTTCTAACATTTCAACAAGAGTAGATCCTATCAAGGACATATCTTTGGATATTCCTGACCCTCCAACTCCTGCTAACCTTTATGAATGCCTTAATCATTTTATGAGAGCTGAAACATTGGCTTCTAAAATCAACTGCAGTGCATGCAACAGTGCACAGGAAGTAACTAAACAATTAACCCTTAATACTCTTTCACTTGTAATTGTTATTCAGCTTAAGCGATTTGAATTTAGTGATTCAGGGAAAAAGAAGAAGAATACTTATGTGTCATTTCCTCTTGAATTGGACATGTCCTCCTACATGGCTGGACAAAGAAATGGTTCGACCACTCAAGATTCACTGGAGGATGATCAGATGGCTTCAGATAATCATTATTCTTTGTATGCTGTAATTGAACATAAAGGCACAATAGATACAGGTCATTACTTAGCCTACATCAAGAAAAGTTGTGACCTGTGGTATAAGTGCAGCGATGATCGTGTGGACGAAGCCAAAGTTGAAGATGTGATGTTGTGTGAAGGCTACTTATTATTTTATCATAAGACTGTTCTAAATTATGCTTAGTGTTTATGTAAAGTCGATGTAGGAATTATTTATGTAATTTAATGTTTCCCTAAAATTGTCATCTATTATAATAAAATTGTCTATTTTAAACATTCAAAAATATTTTATCCCTGTTACGTGCTAAAAATTAAAGTGGATGAAACTGAAAGAGTAAAATGTTTTGACTGTCTCTATTATCTGTTCACTTATGATGATAAATTATTATTGGTTAAATTTTGTCTGTATTAAATATATGCTCGATATCATCTTTTAAAATTTTCACCATATCAGTGAGATGGCTCTGTTGTTGTTTCTCTTGCTTGTACTATACCTTTAGAAACTATAACTTATGTACTCAGACTCAGTAATGTATATGTAAATGTTAATGAATTTATACTCTCCCATCTTGAAATAAGGTTTCCTTAATAGTCCTGTCAATATAGGTTTTTCTTCGGAATAATTTTAAGCTACGATTTTTTTTCACAGAACGCTTTGTTATGTCATTGCAAATAATTCCTGAAAAGTCCCCAACTTTTTTATGTACGCTTCCCTATTTTTTAGAGGGGGGGAGGANTGCTGTCTTGTCAAAAGTTTCTGAAGAGGGGAGTTGACTATCTCTAGTATTATATATCGATGGGGTATACTAAATCCGCATATAGTCACTCAAGTTGACAATCTTATAAGAGTATTAATATTTCAAGCTCACACCAAACAAGATTTTATTATCCTCTACGGGGCCCCCTTTGACATTGGTTTGGGGGCCCGCCTGCATTGCGGGCCCATGTCTACCTGGTTTATATACAGGAGGGTTGTTTTTCTTCAGAAAATGAGAGGAGCACCGCGAAGCGGATATTGAAAATGATTCAAGGGTACACAAAATTAAGGTTTTTAATTTAATATACGGGATTTTATAACCTAACTTCAAAGTGGGGGTACGTACAATCCGAATTTACCTAATTAATTATTATATTAATAAATAATAACAATTATAAAATTTAATTCATTGCATGAGATACATCGAAATAAAATATAGATCTTTGTTAAGTTTTTGTTTGCTTGGTTAACCACGGGTAACAGCTAATAATACAAGGTCAAGGTTTTTGCTTGTAATTGTTATCAGTTAACTTTATCATTAGATTCACGTGAGCTTGAATTTGAATTGAACTGAGTTCTAATCTTTTTAAACATTAGTTTATTTTTTTGTTCTGAGTCATTAAGATGAGCAGTAAAGTTACTTGTAAAATTGGGCCTTCAGTTCTGAACGCGGACTTGTGTAATCTTTATGAGGAATCAGAGAAAATGTTAAGTTCCGGTGCAGATTACTTGCATTTGGATGTAATGGATGGTCACTTTGTGCCCAATATTACGTTTGGCCATCCGGTCATAAAATGCTTGAGGAAAAAAATACCAAATTCGTTTATGGAAAGTCACATGATGGTTTCCAATCCTGATCAGGTGAGAAACTTTGTTTTTCAGAGTACTTCTGAAATCGTTTACATGTTTAGGACTTGTTTGGGTACGGTACGGTCACAATTCACTCTGCTTCCGACTCTGAAAACAAGGGCGAGGAGTAAACAGTGTAGTTAAAGCTGTATAACCTGAGTGAAAGCATGCAAATGGTTGTATACACACAGTTTGAAGTTAGAGACTTTACCTTAATGTTTAAACTTAATTCTTTTTTTTCAAGATTCTGAATGCTATCAGCGTCCATGAAATGTAGTTTGCCTATGAACCCTTTTTATTGGTTATATAATACTTCTTGTTTGGGCTAAGCTTTAAAATACTGTTCCCAAGCCTTCAACACATTGTTTTGACCAGATTACACTTTAAAAATAATTAATATAAAAATACCATTTTTGAAAACTGGTCTTATGTTGTTTTTTTTTGGTTTCTGTATTCTTTACCTTATAGTCCAGGAGATAGTGTGCAAAAAAGTGTCTGACTAACATCAAGCTAGAATTTTGTATACAAGTCAATCTTTTAGCGCCTTTTAAGAATATGTGGTTGGCTAAGTTCGTCTGCGGGACATAGCTTGGCAGTAGGCATTTGAAAAAAACAAAATTGTGGAGAGCGGCCAAGTCCCGCCAATTATGGTGGACAGTATGATTTTCATGATCCTGAGCACAAAATTAGTTAGTAAACCAAAAATCAAGTCAATGTTATTTGCACACTTGATAGTTTAGTTAGGCTAGGCGCATACATACAATTTTTAATCGCTCGACTATTTAGTTGTATGTCAAAAAGCTATTGTACCTTATAGGAGTGCGCATACTATCGACGCGATAGTTGCTCGATTAAAAAGTCATAAAACTTCATCGATCGTCTTTTGACTATTTAGTTGAACAACTATCGTCGACAGCGCTATATACGTTGCCATGTATTGGAGTGTGCATACACTCAACTACACAGTCGATCAGCGATCCTTCAAAATGAGTTTTTCTTACCTTTAAGTAACACTTAATCTTTTTTTTTGGCGATAGAGAGCGCCTCCATATTGTGTATATGAACCAACCAGTTTAATTATTTCAATAAAACTCTGTTCACTCATTCTATTCTGGATATTCCTTCAGATTAGAATGTAATTCAATAATAATCTTTCGCTTATTACGGGTTGTACACAGTATCGTATTTTCCTTTTTTGTTTCTTTGTGTTCATATATGTAAAGGAAAACGCAAGTGAATGCTTTTCTGCTTATAATTTTGTACGGCATAGCTCACGAATGCTGGGGGATCTCAATGGCAACTGATTGATTGTATGCGCACTTCCAACAACTAAACAGTTTAGTCGAGGAGAAATCCAGGAGTTCATCGATTTCGACTCAATAGTTTAGTCGAGGTAAAATTGCATGTATGCGCCTAGCCTTATTCAAATATTACTAAAAATCAACGTTGTTACCTGTCAAAGGACAAACTAACATCAACTTGATTTTCGGTTTACTAACTAATTCTGTACTCATGATCAAGAAAATCATACTGTCCACCATAATTGGTGAGTCATGGCTGCTCTCCACCGGTTTGTTTTTTTCAAACGCCTACTGCCAAGCTATGTCCTGCAGACGAACTTAGCCGACCACATATTCTTAAAAGGCGCTAAAAAATTGACTTGTATACAAAATTCTAGCTTGATGTTAGTCAGACACTTTTTTGCACGCTATCTCCTGGACTATTAGTTGTTTCCTGTGCAAAATTTGGGGAAGATTGAAAAACGGGAAGTGGTTCGAAATCGGGGGAATGGAAAAGTGCGATAAACCTTACAAATCAAAGTAATATATGACCAGTAATTAGGTATGTTGAAGATATGATTATGCCCCTTTTTTAAGTATATTAACACAGGAATATTATAACTTATATAAAAGAGTGATTATGTCCCTTTGACAATAGTGCTAAGAAAATAATAAAACAGTGTGCTGCAGACTTGCATATTGTACTAAAAAGCTAATCCTCCCTAGTTTGTTTTCCTTGGGTGTCTATTTATTTATTAATATTGATCTTATGAATAGAGAAACGCTTGTCTCAAAAGTGTTTCTCAATTATTTTGAAATGGTAGTAGAATGTTTCCATTTCCATCCTAAAATATAATTTTTTAACTGCTTGAAAAACTGTCAGTTTTCCCTATATTCACTCCTTAACTTATTTGTTTTATGAACAACTATTCTTTCATGTCTTAAATTAATCTTCATGTTTTTAAATTAATACTCTCTATGGCAATAAACGCTTCACCTTATTTGGACAACTCTGTTATATGTACGCATATTTCTATCTGCCTCCACTGCTTTTCTATAGCAGACTTATCACAATACTGTATTGGAGTCTGTTCCTGATTCAGAATCAGTGTCCATACCTTATGTCCTGATTAAATTTGGCAAACCATTGGCATTACAGTTAATTTCCAAATAAGCATCAAAACCAGAATTATGTTGCAAGTGGGACTTAAGTGAGCTATGATTTTTTTTAAAATTTGCAAATAATGGTTTTTCTCATGAATCTAAATCTAGGGGGTCAAAAATCTAATTAAGGGTGCATAACCACAATTTCGTAAATTTTTATTTCAATTGATGGGCTATTTTTAGTTATTCATCCACAATTATATATATGATCAATTTTTTGAGGTGTAAGATCTTCATCTCTTACCTAAACTCTAATTTGTTTTATTATCATTGGTAGTTCTACTGACATGATTTATTTTTACAAAATTTCAGTGGATTGAGCCAATGAGTGATGCTGGAGTCAATCAGTATACATTTCACATTGAAGCTTCCCAAGATGTTGATTTGACCTGTCGGAAAATTAAAGAAGCCGGCATGAAGGTAAGAGTTTTTACAATTGATATAACCTTTATGTGGCTATAAAAAATCTCTGATGTTTACTTATTTTAATTTTACATAGGTGGGAATTGCCCTGAAACCCAAAACTGATGTCCTAACTGTAGCAGAATATGTAGATAAGGCTGACATGATTTTAATAATGACAGTGGAACCTGGGTTTGGTGGCCAGAAATTTATGACTGACATGATGTCTAAAGTGCGATGGCTAAGAGAAAATTATCCATCTATAGATATTGAGGTTGATGGTGGAGTTAGTCCTTCAACTATAGATATGTGTGCAGAGGTAATATATGAAAACAAGGGCGAGGAGTAAACAGTGTAGTTAAAGCTGTATAACCTGAGTGAAAGCATAATAGTGTTAAGAAAAGAAGGGTAGATTTGTAGAGGGGTAGTGAGACTTTTAACAATTGATAAAACTACAGGATTATGGCCTGAACGAAGTATACTTATACTAGTAGGCTGAGACAAATTGAATCTATTATAACACGCTTTTAATTAGCATGTTATTCCGCCACAAATCTTGTAACCTAAATATGACCTATTTCCCGACTACTCCCTAGAAAGTTGAAACTTGTAAAGATTATGTATTTCCGATGGCAGTACAATAATCAATCTTTTTTTGTAGTTTAGCAGAGCAACCTCTGGTGTCCTCAGCCTTCGTCTACTTTTCTATGCTGTAGTCTACCTCTAGTTCCACTGGACTGATTTCCCTCTAACAACTTTAATTATATTATATGTCTCTACAAGACAATTTTGTTGTTTCACTTACCTGGCAGTTTACTGGCCGGGACAAATCTTGTTATCTATATTTTACCCACTTAAAAATCAGCAATCGTTCTAAAATTTTGCAGTAAAAATGTTCAAGATAATACAATTATCAGTTATTAGTTTAACAAATAGTTTGTACTAGCCAATAAATTAATATATTTTCAGATTTTTATGGAGAAATTTTGGCTGTAAAATTCTAAAAGAAAATTTAATTTCAGAAATTTTACCATTAACCACTGACACCTGAGTGAGGTTAGAATAAATTACAAGATTTGAGTCTAAAAAATGGAAAAGTATATTACATTTAAAAACAATCAGAACACGCTTTTATAAAACCCACTAAAAAAGAGAAAATAATTACTATAAATAATCAAAGTATACTTTTGGAAATGTCATTAAAGATAATATCATATTCTCTTTTTTTAGTGCGTTAAGTAAAAGTGTGTTATTAATTTAAAACAATATTCTTTTCTGAATAATAAGATCTAACTAGGTCTCCCAGGTCTTGGTGGGAAATAAGTTGGATCTTCTGAACTTAGTATAATATGATATTGCATTTTAAGGCAAGTGTAGTCAAAAAGTATGTCACTGGCTTTATTTGAAGTTTTGCATTTCCAATTTCTATGCCAGGCGTTAAGGCTCTACCGCCCTTTGAGGTTAGGAAAAACAGTAAAATTAAAATTATACTGGTTCTTAGCAAGATATCAAAAATCTAATCACAGACTTCATTCCTAATTTTAATTCTGCTTAATTTGAGCCCTATTTCAACTTCCTATGATAAATAGTACAGGCGCCATTTCAATACAACGAGTTTTATCAGCCTTAACGCCTGGCATACAAATTGGAAATGCATAAACTTCAAATAAAGCCAGTGACATACCTTTTTTTTATGAAAGGAACTAATTTTTTATTAAACCAGCATAAATATTTCACCCAAGTCTACTTGAGGAGACTTGTTACCGCTTTTTTCTGAAATTTGAGGCCAAAACTGATTCAGTAATAGGAGTGGTAACTGATTTATAGTGCATTTTCTAGTGGCAAGTCAGTCCAGTATGACCGAGACTGACACCAGTAACAAAGATGAGCAGCAAACCCTGTAGTAGAGAACTAATGGTACTTCTTTAGATTGTTACCCCCCTATTTTCATTTGGAATAAAAAAGACTGACTAAATATAACTATTAAGGCTGCACGGGAACGGGGGTCAACACACACACCATAAGCTCACGCCTCTAATATTAAACCTAGAGACTTTAAAATTTGTATGAGTATAGTTTTTTCGATCAGCCAAATTTCATAAAAATCATATATGAGTATTTTTGAATAGGTATATAGTATATAGGTGTAAATAAATGTATGTGTGTGTGCACATGTGGAAGAGCAACAAATAGGTGCAGAAGGTTGGAACTTATATGTAGCCACCAATTAACAATGGGCTAATTATGCTATAATTGTCTGCCATCCAAATTTCATTATAAATTGGAACGAGTATGAGTAGTTTTTAGGATGTGATCACAAAAAATGAGCGACTGACAGAGAGACATGGGGCTAAAACATTTCTCTGATAACAGGAATGGTTTTTGTCTTGGAATTATTGAAATCGGAGACATAATATTTGTTCTTTAGAACGATCACATAGTAAAAAACTGGGGAAATGAAATAAATTTGACAATAATAGGTTATAAAATCATTAAAGTATAAGAAATAGTACTCATGGAATCTAAGTGCCACACTAATTGGTACACTATTTACTTAGGTGTTGTTTTGTATTGACTACTTCAAGTAATCTAAAACCCAATACATTGAGGTCTGGTTTTTTTTTTTAAGTTTTACAGCCTCTATGTAATTTTTTAGGTGTTATCTCATAGGATAATAATATTATTAAATGTGAGGTTAGAAATTGAAATTAGAGTGTNTCTCCTTGGGATTGCCATAACACATAATGTCCCCTCGATAACAGGACTGTTTTCCTAATCCCACACAGACACTTCTAATCGAGGTTCCACTGTATTTGTTGTTAGAGAAACAATCCCTTTTACCATTTTCATTAATTTTTTTTATGGAAGCTAAGAAGTTAGTGCCAACCCCTGGATTCAAGATTTCATATAAAGTAAAATTTCACTTTTTGTTTGAGTCATCATTAAATTAAGCCTACTAATTTTTTAATGGCAAATCTTTGTCAAAGAAATAGATTTTATACATGATCCGAGCTGAAATCAAGAAAAGGAAAATTGTTTATTAAATTACTCTTTAAACTTTTATCTTGCCCTTTACAGAATAAAATTGCATAATGTTTCAAAATCTAAATAAAGGGTCACTATTTGTTTTCATTGCTTGATTGTTTTTAGAGGTCAGTTGTAATGACTCATAAGTACAATCTCTGAATCCTTTTTAAGTCTTCTCTCAAAAAGTAAGGTAACATATAAGGTGTGTGTATAATGAAGAATATATGGATCTATAGTATCTTAGGCCCCGTTTACACGGTGATAGTTCTTGCATGATAAAACTATCATGTCAGGTCCAGAACAGAACTATCAGTCCAGGTCATAGAACTATCACTAAGGTGTGCAGTCTACGTGGTGAGAGTTAACAAATGTAAAAGTTGTCTTGTTACTCAAAGTTATGCCTGACAGTTGTCTGTATCTTAAATTTTTTTACTTGAATGCAGAAATAAAGGATTAAATATATTATAATGTTAAATTATTATACATATACAGCAAAAGGAATATTCATATTTTCGAAAACAAAATCTGATATCAAATATGAAGCAAGCTATCATATTTGTTGCCTTTTAGATCTGTTGTCCTCTGATATAGAAGTATAAACAAACAATAAGCCAATCAGCGTCTAGTACATAGCGTGGTAGTTCTTAAATGTGCCGTGTGAGTACTCTGCCTGCTGTGAATAGAACACTCAACTATTTGGTCAGGCGAGATAGTGTGATGGTTGATAATTTTATCGCCACAGAATCTATCACTTAGTCTACATGGTGATAGTTGCTATCACGACTGTAACTATCGTGTCAACTATTACCGTGCAAACAGGGCTTTAAGGAAAAGAAGGGTTTTGGGGCATCTTATGTGAAGGGAAATAACGGTTATCCTGAGATAAATAAAGTAGGTGGTTCCTTCGAAATCGAAGTTGTAAATTGTAATGTGTTGTTAGAGAGAGAAATAAGTAATAAGTAAAGAGGAAATAAGTATATTTAGAATTACAATTAAATCTGAATGTTCTGGAATTGTTAACTAATTGTGCAATTAACAGTACCTGATTTCAGGTGAATTGACGAGAATCAAAAAGATTCAATGAGCCATAGAAGTAAGAACTTTTATATAAAACAATAACCATGACAATGTAATCAGCTAGTTAATCAGCTTGAGAATGATCCAAGGAGGGATCAAAATATCGCAAAAGTGAGGCGTTCATATTTCCTTAAAAGACCCAACTAATCAAGAGGTTATCCTGAGGTTTTCTAGTGAAATTTTTGTTTGCCTGGTTGGCCCTACCTCTGAGCTGTCAAAATCTCAAGCTCTCATTGGCTCCTCACACCAGTTTTATAAGAATCTTCTGTGCTGTCATCAAAACCCATCTTTTCTTTACTATACTGATAAAGCTTCAGAAGGTCATACCTGATATTAAGGCACCTAAATATTGGTACATATTGGTTGTGGTGTGTACCTGGGGCATCACGTATAGAAATAGAAAAACTGACAAGTATAATAGTCCAGTCATTTGGTAGCGGAAAGTAGTCGATTCAGGAAAAAATTGCTGAAGAATTTTTCTCGACGGATCTTTATGTTTTTTGGGGTGCTGAATTTGAAAATCCAGTTATCGACTAGATTCGGATATGGCTTCACTATGAAAATGGTGAAAAACCATAAAATATTGGAAGTTTTTTTAGTTTTTCGCTTATAACTCCGAAACGACGCATCCTAAAGAAAAATTACATCTTATCAAAAAGAAAGCTGATAAAATTTCCAAAAAAATAAAACCAGAACCAGCTCAATAGCTTTATTCGTTTGGCCGCTAGAGCACGCTAAAGATTGACCATACTTTGAAAGCCTAGTATACCCCAGAGGTTGCTCTCACAGGGCACATCCTTAGTAGCTTCAATGCCATTACGATATTTTTAGTATTCATTATTACTCT
>KZ652378.1:75048-86554 GCA_001010745.2 Gerris buenoi | reverse complement strand
CATCCAAATTGATGTCTCAACCCTAAATTTACAGCTTCTTCCCCTCGATCATCCATCCTCCTTCTAAGTATCTCCTTCTACAAAAAACCACATAAAATCACCATTTATGTAAATAAATATTTAGTTTTGCATCTAATGTCCAAAAACATGTATTTAACAGTACAATATAGAAATAAATAGGCAAAACATAAAAATCCGAACCCTACAAATTAGTATTATTTGTTGACAAAACATAATATAAAATCTTTACAAATCAAACCTTGCAGAACATTAAAAAATCTTTAGTACAAACAAATGTTAAATGCATAACTGTAATTAATTTAATAATCTATGACAGATAAATATGCCCAAGATTCGCAAAATTTACCTATATACTGCTGTGTCTCAATTTCAAAATAGAAGACTGAAGATGGAAAATGTATTAAGAGAAAACTTATGAGATAAAGAAGTATCATAATTGGTGCATTTTTGATCAATCTCTACAGAAAAGACTTTTATTATGTGTGCCATTTATAATCATTTCTATACATGATGCCCCATATATGCTACCTCAACCAAATAATAATAAAAATAAAAAAACATCTAGTTTGCTTTAAAAAGTGAAATGTAATAAAGGGAACATTATTTAGGACTCACAGCTTGATACTTAAAGTGGACTTTAATTGATGTCTTATTTTTTATTTATTTTAGGCTGGTGCTAATATGATAGTTTCTGGTAGTGCTGTGACTGGTGCTAAAAATCCAAGTGAAGTTATTGCTAAACTTCGTAAAAGTGTTCAAGATAAGATTACTCAGGTAAGATAAACAATTTTTTAAAGATATCATTATGAGAGTAAAGTAGAAGTGACTTCACTCTAAATGGTCACGTATTACTTATAAATCTAAAATTCAATTCGCTTAATTAAACATTATACTTTTATTTTTTAGAGTTGAAGGTTACAGAACAAACATGTTCTCAGGAAGGACTAAGAAAAGGAATTATGATAAAATGAATTATTATTGTGGACCAGTTATTTCATAGCTACATTAGAGTGGTTTATTTTTTATTTTGTTATTTTACTCAAAGAATATGAATTGTTGTTAATATAAGCCCCGATCTATTGTTTTTTGTTCTTTTTTAAACTGAAATTTGTATAATTTGGAAAGAAGTTAATAAAAAAAACTTTTGATAAATATATTTTGATAATAACTTTGCGAATGTCAATTGATATAACATTTTTTCCAGTCTACTCCTTTGATAGTGGTTTTAACTGATGAAAAAACAAAACCTGTCCAGAATGAACTTTTTTTTTCATTGAAAAAAAAAAAAAAAAAACCGGAAAATTTTAAGATAAATAACTTTTGAAAGGGATTCTACAGAAAAACATCATTAGTCTTATCTTTTAATTCAAATCTTCCAATTCAAATTTTCCTATCAAATTTTCAAAAACAGTATGTTAGGAAAATTGGGAACCTATTCTTGAAAAAACCAGTGAGAAGCTAACATGAAATGTTAAAAAAAACAAATATGGGTGTTTTGATATAATCTCCTCCCTTTTCTAATGCACACTGTATTATTAACACTATAAAGAAGTCTGTTCTCTCTTTTAATGAGGGTGGGGGAGGGGTATATTTCTACTAATATAGTTTAGTTTACCCTTCTCTTAAAGATAAATCAAGATATTATTAAAATTGTAAAATTTTGGGTCACAATATGATTCTTTAGTCTTCAC
Source organism: Gerris buenoi (assembly GCA_001010745.2). NCBI lineage: Eukaryota > Metazoa > Arthropoda > Insecta > Hemiptera > Gerridae > Gerris > Gerris buenoi. The sequence goes on along the minus strand of KZ652378.1, from coordinate 84,842 downwards.
TGATGTTGTAATGTGACTTTTTTGTGTGGATCCTTTGAAAACATTGGTAAGGTTGATAAAGAAATACCTCCTGTCTAACATAAAGTAGCGAAAAATAATAATTACAATTTAACTTTTTAATACATTAACTTAAATATTACAATTCACAAACTAATTAGACTTATTTACAATTTATTATTAAGATAGCCCATTCTAAATTTACAATTATTTAAAACATGATCAATTAAATTAATTAAGCTTCATAATGTGCTCCAATATAATTTCATTCAAAGATTATTTTCTAAAATTTAACAAAATGTAAAAAGGTTGTTACTATGTAAGAGATTTTATTTAAATTTGTTTATAATGATCAAGTAAGTTGAGATTATTTCTACCGTTTCCTTCCTGAAAAAAGTAAAAAAGTATTTTGTCACATAATAAATAAAATGTTTGATTTGTGTTTAAAATACCAAAGAATGTATGTACAAGAGATATGGTTTAAAAAGTCTGTTACAACTGAAAAGTGCTTAAACCTAGTCAAAGCAAGTTGCTTTATTGAAAAATCAGCTATACATTAGTTCACCAAGGTAAAAGCCACATGTTGCAAAAATGAGCATGTTTTTTTCAGGAAATTAATTGGATCTGCAAATTCTTTATTTGATCCCTAGACAAATTTGAAAAGTAGCCTTCATAATAACCTAAGGAGTAAATAGTGATTTATTTTTTTTCTTTGGGGATTTTAGTCCCGTTGGACTGCACATTGGGTCATTACAGGACGGGGGTTATCTGACCACTTTACTCATCTACTCGATGAGATCACTAGTGTGAAACATGTCTGATCCCTCTGGGATTCGAACTCACGTCGGGATTTCAGACCTTGGTTTCAGAGCCGAGGATGCTAACCACTCGGCCACGCCGGCCCCTAATAGTGATCTTCTTAAAAATGTGAGTTTATAAAATTAAAATTCAAAAGGTTGTCTACCTTTTTATTAGGATAGTTAGTTGGGATGTGTGGAGGGCAACAGTGGTTAACTAATACCTAGTACATAAAAAACAGGTTCAACATACTCACACAACCAACTCAAAACCTTCTCATATACTTAGTAAGACTGGATTTAAATCCAATATCTATGTAAACAAATTGTTTATCAACGCTTTTAAACAGTGTTTAACAAGTAATTGTTTTCGATTTTCAGCATAATCAAAAATATTTTTATCAATATCTCGGAAACTAGGTTTTTTTTCCCCTTGAAAAACAATGGTTGAATTGGTATTTAAATAAGCTACATTTTAGAATTTATAAGTCTAACTCGTCATAACTGTTATTAAGTTATATATTTTTTTTTTATCTCAAGGCAGCAAAATTAAACATTACTTAATTATTTTTAGGCCGGAAAGTACTATTTCAAACTAAAAATATTAAAAACTGGCAGGAAAGTAGTTAAAACAGTCAGGAAAATACTTTCTCTGACTAAGCAGAGAAAGTATTTCCCTGACTGTTTTAAAAGTGTTTCCCACTGCGTGTCATAACCTCTGATTTTGTTTGTGTTTAGTTTCATTTTAATCTGTGTTAAGTATTTTAATTTAGTTTCATACTTGTTTTATTGCAAAGCAGTGTTATATTATTATTTAAAAGTTTAAAAATGATAAGCTGAAAAAGGATTTTAATTGTAGGTCTTTGAATAATTAATCTCGAGTAAGAAGTGACAACACTGGAGCACGACTTGTTTTGGTTTGAGTTTGTTGACGATTCATCTTCAGTACAATTCAGGAAAGAAGACGTGCGTTGACAGTGTGGGGAATCAGATGACACACAGATTGGCCAACCTATGTGAGGGTAAAAATAAAGCCACTACAGTAAGATTTACTAAAGTTTTGACTTTTGACACTCAGATTGGCCAACCTAAATGATGAAAGAAATAATGCCACTAGGGCTGTATGAGGGGTGGGGCCAGTGACTTTTTTGTTAACTTAGTTGGCCCAACCTTCTAAAATTCAAAATCCTGACATCTCATTGGCTCCCGACGGATTTTCCCACGCTGTCAAAAGTCAAAACTTAAGTAAATCTTACTGTAGGTCTGCTTTAAACAGTTATGCCGAGAGATTTTTATTTTTGCATAGTTGGCTCAACCTATTGCCCGCCAAAATCTCGAGCTCTCAATGGCTCTCCCCCCAATTTGTCAAACTTTCCCGCGGTCGACGCACGCCTTCTTTCCTGAATTGTACTGTAACTAACCTAAGCTTCCATTTTTTTATCTGCATAGCGTGAGTAGATAAAATATTGTATGCAACACAGCAACAAAGAAAACATTTCTGCCTTGTTTATTCATTGCCGGCTTCGCCTTAGCAGTCAACTAGGTAAATTAACTGCCTCGGCAGTTAATTATCATAGCCTGTCCTCACCTTTGGCTTGGAGGCTAAGCTAATCACTCGTCAGCGAAATTCCATGTTGCTGCCTAGTTACATAAATAACTATTACTCCCAATTTTCAGTTTTTGGGGAGTAGTACCCCAAATTGGGAGCTAAAATGCATTAAACTTGTGATATTAATGAATTACATGTTATATATTCATGGAATATAATACATACTTTCAAACACATACTTTAATGCATGTGTACTACATACCTAAAAATATATTCCTCTCCTAAAAAATTTCTTTACTATAGTACTTGCCTTTCAAGATAAACATACTTCCATGACAAGAGCACACCATGTTAACTGTCTTGAAGAAAAATCACTGAGAATGTGAGGCACTAAATGATTGTGAGAATCCACTAAGAGTTGATACCTGGCTTTGTTGAAGCATAGGCTGAAAAAATAAAAAGTTAGAATTTGATATTAAAAGTAAGAGTGGGACAAGAAATTCTTTAATTTTTAAACAGGGAAGTCCCTATTAATTCTTAGGCGATGTTTATTGTATATAATATCATCTTAAGTAAATAACACAATTATTTATGTTATTATGCATGAAAAAAAAACTCTTCTTAAGACAGCATAAGAGTTTCTTGAATCGATCAAAAGATTGCTAAGTATATTCAATATGTAAATTCTTTATTATTGAAGTCTAGTTTAGACTTTTAGTAAAAAATTAATTAGTATAGTATAATAAATCAATACTTACACTGAAGTGATAAATAGTATCTAGAGCATCAGTTAACGAAGGTCGAAGTGTTTCAATTTCTAATTGTGTTAAGTGATCTATACCAGCATGACGACCACCACTTTTTAGAAAAGAACCAGCTGATGATTGAGCTTTAGATATCCTAAAATCCCACAAATCCTGCAAATTATTTACATAAGGAGTTTTAATCATATAAAGAAATATCGATAAATTAATAATTAATTTGTGGGATGTAAAGGGTCACACACATATTAGATATTTAGAAAGAAACAAGGTTCTTGGGTTGATGACTGATCTTGTCTTGGTCTGAAAACTAAAAGATAATGAAAACGATTCTCTTGAACTAGAAAGAATACAAACTTTCTGGCCAGATCTTAAATGCATCCCTGGCTCTCTGTTATTAGGAGGGTTGTGGTAATGTGTTGAAGGATGTTTGGATGACGAAAGGCGGTAGGCTAGTGTGTAATGTCGTTGATATTAAGCGGAGTTGGTTTTAGTTTGAAGATAAAAGTTCTTTTTACATTATCAAAAGGTATAATACTTTGGCATTTGTTCTCCAACTTTCTAAGGTCTGTCGTAAGGTGGTGCCCTGTCAAACAAGTGTGAGAGGTGGTTCTTAGCTGTGGATAGACAAAGGTGTGTTCACAAGATCTGTGATTGGTCTGTATGGGGTTCATCTTACAAAGCTTGTCAGGTTGCAGTAGTGATGTGGGACGAGTATATACCCAGCAGGTAGGGTAAATAAAAATGGGTTTACCCAAAATGAGGGTATTTATGACAAATAATTATTTAAATAGTGTTTTAAGAAGTTCTAAGCTTTTTCCATATTCTAATGGCTTTGATAAATGTCATTTAGAGTATAGGATGTGTTAAGCTCACTTAATTCCTAAAAAATACACAGCGTATGGGTATTTATTATTTCTAAGTATATAAATATCTATTATACAGGTTCAATGATTTCAAACAGAATGCTTATGTTGAAGGCCTGTGCAATGAAAACACCAGATTATTATTTTGAAAATTAGGTTACGCATTCTGATATTATGCAGACCTAAATATAAATTCATATTTGTCTGAAATATGATAATAATATGAACACACATTATTATTAATTGGCATATTTTTATACCCTTGTTACTCAATTCTTATACAGTTTGTATATATAGGCTTTTGCTATTAATATCTGACAATCAGAAATATCATGTGTAAAGAGTTAAGGCCTACTCCTAACAGCAGAATTCCTACACTAATGATTTAAACTCGTATGAAGGGGTTTCTATTTAGGTTTATTAATAATATATCACAGGAGATAGCATGCAAAAAAGTGTCTGACTAACATCAAGCTATAATTTTTAGTATAAGTAAATGTTTTGGTGCCTTTTAAGAATATGTGGTCAGCTAAGTTCATCAACGGGAAATATATTGGGAATAGGCATTTGAAAAATAACAAACTGGTGGAGAGTGGCCATATCACGCTCTTTTAGGTGAGCAGTGCGATTTACAGTAGTCTGTCACTTAATAGGTGTCCTCTTTAATTTGGAGTAGTCTATTAAGTGACGGACTATCAACTTGATTTTTGGTCTACTGACTAATTTCATACTCCAGGATCATGAAAATCACACTGCCCATCATAAAGGGTGTGGTATGGCCACGGCCACTCTCCATCGGATTGTCCCGCCAACAAACTTATCCGACCACATATTTGTTTATTTATTTTATTGTTTACAATGATGACAGACAATTAGTCAAAATATCAAAAATAATGAAGAGATATACAAAAGTAATTAAAATCTTCTTAAATGTCACCAAAACATTTACTTTTACACAAAGTTATAGCTTTATGTTAGTAAGACACTTTTTTGCTTGCTATCTCCTCTACTATTATTCTTATTAAGTTATTAATATCCATTCAATAATATTATTGAGACATACTATCACTTAATAACTACTTGAAATTTCATAATATATTTATTTACAATAAATAAGTTTGAAATTAAACTCATAGCAGTCGTAACTTTCAAAAATATCATAAATATCTGGGTATTTACCCAAAATGGGTATTTACCCGCAGTTTTAAATACCCGGGTATTTTACATCACTAGGTTGCAGTGTGAAAGAAGTTGCCAGGGACCTCTAATAGTCCGTCAAAAGTATACTCGACAATTGACTCAGTTGTCGCCAATGGAGAAGATCAGATTCTGAGTAGAATGGTCGGGAGTGCTTCGGTCCAGTTGTAACAGGTGAATGTTGCCTTGACTGTCCTGTGAAATAGCTTGGTTTCCTATTAAATTGAGGGGTTAATTGAGGTTGCTCTAACATGTTGAATTCCAATTAATATTTAATCAAGTTTGTTTAAGATAAAATTGTACTTAAAGTATAATGCAATTTTAGGCTGCAGGGCAAAATCCAATAGTACTACTACTAGAATGAATCCTAGCTTTACCCAATAAGTTCAACTACTTTAAGAATTCGTCAAAATCAGTAATTTATCACATTCATAATATATTACCTTAATAGCAGTGCGAATTCTATTTGAATTTCTGATATCATCACAGGCAGCAGACAACAATAAGTTAGCTATCTCCATGTATCGTTCACTAGGCATTTTTGTAAAGAATCTGAAAAAAAAGTCAGCCACCGGTAAAAATTACCTTCATGAAGCATTTAAAATGACAGTCAATCAGAGATTAGCTATCTCTTGACCACCTTAAACATAAAAAGGGGAGCCACGGTCTTGCCGCTGTTAATTGTTCACCACAAAAAAATATCAAATGTTAGAGATACTATCAGCAATGAAAAAACAGTTAAAAACTTGGTTTTTAAATTTTTCAAGGTAGATACATATTTGGGAATGAGATTTGTAAAAGTAAATTTAAAACAAAATCTTGTAGCAACACATGTAAATTGTAGCAATTAAAATTATATAGAACCTGCTGTTCTTTTCTTCTTCCAATTTTTCTTCTAGAGCTTGAACATCCATCCAGCCAGGCGCAACAATAACACATTTTTGTTTTCTTCTCAGATTTAAAGCTACCCATATTGGCACTGGTGTTGGGATACCAGCTCTGAATGGACCAATATCTCCGGAAATTAAATGCACTACTCTAGGATCATTGAATTTAGGAATAATACTTATAATTTCTTGCTCAGCTAGAAATTCGTTTTCAGCCGGTTCCATATCAAATTATCATAGAAAAATAGCATCAAAAAATTAAATATTCAGCACTTAAATTAAAATTACTATTGCTATTTTTCAGTTGAAAGGTTACGTTGAAGGTTATATTTACGCGGTTTCCTTGCAGTGTTGCAGTGTATTTTTTCTAATGATTTAATTTTAGCAAATACACATTTTGCTGTAGGCATCTAAAAATGTACTTGTGACCAGCCTTGTGACATCATACCATTTTTTGACACCGAGCGAATTTTTTTGTGTTGCTATTACAGATTTCTAAAATTTGTTGTGAAAACAGCTGTGAGATTACTTACGCGATGGGGACGTTAATGTTGCCATTAATTACTATTTTTTAAAATATTTTGAAAGTGTAACTCTTTAAGCAATTTAATCCGTGTTTATTGGTTTTGACTTCGTTAGGTTTCACGGACTTTACCTAAGTATTATCCGAATACCTTAAGGTCTTTTAATTCTTAACTTTGGTGCTTTCTTGATGGTTTATTGTATTTTCTAAAGTACTTTTCCTGTTCAATCAGTTACATTGAGTTAACTTCATTCTACAATCATGGCAAGTGTTGTTGATCAAACTCCAAATACTGCGGAATCGACTGCTAGTTTGTTTACGCAAGTTGATACTCCTGATTCTCCTACAGTTGACTACTCCAGCATCAGGTCTAAGGTGAGCTGTCATGAATTTGTATTTTAAACTTCGACAATTTCAGTTATTATTTGGCTTTATGATAATAGTAAGCAGGCTATTATTCAGGTACAAATATAGAATCTAAATGTCTACTTTTCTGAGATTCATCTGTCAAGTAATTGTAAATGGTTTTGATAAAATAAGTTTTGTTCTTTCGTTGCTGTTCCCTCTAATTTTCAATTATATTTCCTTTTCCTTATCTTTTTTTTTTTTTTTTTTTTTTTTTTAAGAGAAGTTTTTTTGTGATATTTCGTCCCTAATTTGGTACATTCTCAAGCAATATATTTAATTCTGTTGATTCATTTAAATAAAAATAGTCTGTTCATCAATATGGAAAGTGCCATTTCTAAAAACACATTTTTAAAAACACTTCTTAATGTCGTCAAATCCAGAGTTGTGTTCGAACAGAGACTTGTGATGACTATGTGTCATAGTTCTCTGTCCATGACTTATGTATTTGGTTTTGTTTGATGTCAATGTATATACATCAATAACCTTTAATAGATTGGCTTAAGTGAATTGCACGGTGCCATCAAATTTAGTTCTTCGATTTGGACCTCTACCTGGTCTGTATATCCAGCAGGGTGACTACATTAAGTAGTGTTATGTTAGGATTTTTTTTAACACCCCTGAAGACACAATTATAAGAAAACAACAATAGGTATTGTTTTTTAATTTCAAGCCCAATGAACTACATATGCCCTTACAGGTTCTTAATTAGTTTTTTTCTGTTAACTATTAATTTCTACATTAATATTAAAGCCTTAACTTGATTGACCACTGTTTTTGTATTAAAATAATAAGAGAATGGTTATATGGCCAGGTCAAACAACCCCATTGTTTCAAGCAATTGCTAATAAGGGCCTACTTGGGCCCTTATACTAACCCAATCCAGTTGTAGTGAGTTCCAGCTACTCCACAACCTCACTGCTGTACAAATTAGAGCACCAGGTGAGGGAACAAACCCATGACCCTGTTACCCCCTCTTCTCACAGATATATATCAGAGCTCCACAGTGTGGGATTAAAGCTACCCCTACAGACAGAGGGGAGCTACACCCTTGTTTAGCCTTCAATTCATAGATGGCTGAGCAGAAAGAAGGGACAAATTGATGTGTCTATTGATTATGTCAAGAGGCGCTGGAGTCTATTTTTCTCTCTCTGTCTCCCAGTGTTAATAATAATTATAATTTGATTTAAATTGTAATTTATTATTTATTTTGGTGTTATTAAATTATTTGGTGTTACAAATTATTTGCAAAACAAATTATTATTTAGCTTTGATGTGAATATTGAACATCACTTAAGAAATTAGTAAAGGTATTTCTTTACTATGCCTTTAATTTTCAGGGTGCCCTTGTGAGTCCAACAGAAGAACAGTTTGAGTTACTTCAAAGGAAACTGAGTGAAAGAATAGAAAAAGGCAGAGGAGAAACTATCTATGATGTTGGAATTGGTGAAGGTACTGATTTTACTTAATTTTTGTGTAGGGTTTCCAGATTTCTGAAAATCAAAACGACAACGTGAATCCCTTTTTCTTCCACCCCACCCCCAAGTCCTGAAAAATGTTACGTATCGACAACTATTTTATAATAAATAAAAAAAATTCTTTTCATACAGTTAACAACTATGTTGTATTAAATAAATTAAAATTAAAAGTTTTTTTTATTTGCAAAAACCACATTGCTGTGGTATACAAAGGTCACTATAATAATAACACTATACAAATAACGTCCCACAGTAACAATAGATAAAATTATACATTAAAATCTATTCCTAAAATATATTCATTACAAAATTTTAAATTGTATTGAAAAAAAATCACTCCAGATACGTATAATAAATAGTTCATCATTTCATAATTGGTGCTTTTTTTTATTTATATAGTAATAATTACAATTACTCTATTTTATTATTTTTTTTTTTTTGTTTGTTTTTGACATAATCCTTTCCGGTCATGGTATCGATGTTGGGGTCCCGTCTATATAGCTCCGTAATCGAGCTAAACACAGAACACTCATGTAGTGCGGGCTTAGCAAGTCGTCCAAAATGAAGTATTTTTCAAATCTCCATCCGCACCGCTTAAAAACCCAGGTTTAAGGGATGCTAGAATTTATCATTGTATTGTGCGGGTCAAGTATAAGTGAAAAATTATATTTAGCGATACCCAAAGCAGTAACCTGTTGTTGTTGTTTTTTAACCTTCTTCTTGTTTAATGTTGTTGTCACTTTGTTTTGTTTTAGTTTTCAAACATAACAATACTTTATTCTACATGAAATATGTTATTATATTTAAGTATAGTGTACATTTTAAATGTTTGCTTCTATATGAATACAATATAGTTTATTAATTATTTGCCCAGTGATAAAGAAACAAGTGTGTCAATTTGGTTTAGAGATAAATTATTTTCGTGAATCTTTCACCCCATTATTTGTTTGATTTAGCAGTGGCAGGATAAAATAATTTGTTTTCCAAGACCTAAAAAACAATTATACTTTTTTTTAACTGTGTGACGTGATGCAAGATATACTTAGCGCGATATAAATTTGTATAAATGTGTCTTTTAAATTAGACTTTTTAATGAAGTTGAAATTCAAAATAACTTTTAATTAAACTTAATTAATACTTATTAACTTCTACTTCTTTCAGATGCGAGTTTGTTTATATGGAAAAAGTTTAATACTGTTAGTTTTAAACAAATTAAATTGTATTTAAAGAGCTTTATGTGTTGCAAATTTGTGGTAATTATAACTGTTAGTTGTGAAAGGAGGAAGTATCACTGCAAGTACTACAATATACAACAATATATATATATATATATA
>KZ652378.1:43321-57496 GCA_001010745.2 Gerris buenoi | reverse complement strand
AAAAAAAAATAAAAACAAAAAACAAATAGCAAAAATATTGGGAGAAAAGAAAAAATCAATCATTTTTCTTAATTCTTGAGTAAAAGGGTTAAATCGATCCCTCAAGTATTAGAATTAGATAAATTTGACTATTTATAAATAGGAAGATGACCCTACAAAGGGTTGAAACGTCCCGCAAAAGAAATACAAGAAATGTTAATTATTTATTACACCTAATCCATCAACATAAATAATTAAAAATTAAACCTGATACACATATAATTGTAGAATGAAGAATACATCACCAGACTTGGATTTATCTTCTTTTGTAACAATTAGAGATTGTTTTGGTTATATCCACAGCAGTGTTTTCAAAATCAAAAATATTTTCTGTCAACCATTCAAAAACTGTTGAACCTTGTCTTCTTTTTTTCCAGCTAATAATTATCTGGTGGGAAACATGATTGTTTGTATTTTATTTCTAAACATACTCACACACATANGAGATTTTGCTGATAGTAGATTGGGGTAACTAGGTAAACAAAAATATCACTGGATTACCTTAAGATAACCACCTAGTGGTTTTATTTTTTCCCTCACGTAGATTGGCTAATCTGAGCAGTCAGATTATAGATAAAGTTATGGCATGAGTTTATACATTTCTTTCTCAGTGTCAGTGACCTCTTTATGTAAACAAGTGATATGAGATAAGACTGTAGCACTGTGGGCATTCCTATGAACTTACTTTTAGTTATGAGATGCTTCTTCTACCTAGCCTACTGCTTATGTTATATTAATGTCAGCAATGTTGTTGTGTTAAATTTACAGTGTATTCGATATCGTTTAGTTAATTTATTATGTAGTGCGCTCGAAGAAATTTCCTTTCACTGGCATAGAGAAGGATTACCAAGGAGAGAAATGCTCGCCAAAAGTAACAGAAATAAATGGTAAGTGCATTTTTTTTTCTCTTTTTCATTTCCCCTGTTCTCTCAACTGAACTGAAAGTCTCTGGACTACATGTTTGATTAACAAAGCAAAATTTAAATTATGGTAAACCTAAAGAATATGAGGCTGAACTGAAGGAGATATTATAGACAGGAATCGCTAAGCAGCACAATTATACCTTATTATAAACACTTGAGAGACTATTTCCCTTTGTTAAGCAGTACATATATATGATTTTAAAAATGATACATCCATATGATCGAGATTTACTTGAAACAACTCTCCTGTATATAAGCTAGGTAGAGGCAAAACTCAAAGAAATTTCGATGGCACTTACAAACCGAATTAGCCTAAAGATGGAGTGAGGCCCCGCCCCCTCTTCTATAAACCTGCTCATAAGCACTCTCATATGTATTGTTATGGCAAAGGTGTATCAACTAACCTCTAACCACCTCTATAGGTAGAAGCCATAAAATTACAAGCTGTCGAATCACACAAATGTGCTGCTGACAAAGGAATTTATCTCTCTAGTGTATGAATCAAGCAGAAGTTTGCCAAGTGCTTCTAGACTTTGCTTTGTTAAATTAATTTAATAGGTAAATAGATTTCCTTGTTGTTCTGTAACACATTATCAAATAATTGTATTATTGGCAATATTTATCAAATTCTATATCAGAATCAGTGATGGTATCAGGGACAACTCTGCCAAGTATGAAGGATACACACAGCTTCTTGTTTTAAATTTATTTAATTTTTTTTTTTTTTTTATATATAGACTAATTTAATAAATTATTAACAGATTTTTTTTTTTATTTCTTTCAGGTCTAACTTAAAGAATGGAGCATAGTATGCACTCAATGAGACCTTCAACCCTTTCGCAGAGGATTAATAAGGATTCCTTTACAGAGGATTAATTGAGTTATATAAAAATGGTAGAAGAAAAAAAAGCCTCTTCAAGATATTTTTAAAATGTAATGAAGTTGTTTCATCTGATTTGTCAGATTTATAATAAGATGGTGATGAATTTTTACTGGAAAATTCGATAAATATTTAGTCTGGGATAAAACCATAAAAAGAGGTCGCTCCTCTGGGGGTTCCTCCGGAGGACCAAATTATCCCGCTTGAAGAAGTCTGGTACGACCACAATGACCATTAACCAATATATGGGGATATAAATTATGCAGGCAGATATAAAAAATATTGGCTGCATATCAAAAACTTATATGAAATGCAGGAAATTTAATTTTTATGTTTACATTGTGAGAAACAGAATTTGTTTTGCTAGGTTTCATATCAAATACATTTTTTTTATGCATTTATAACTTTTTAATTTGAATCTGCCATTTTTTTGGTGCATTAAATGTAAGTTATTATTTTTTTTCTCTCTCTTTTGTCTTGATCCTCAAAATATATTTGTACTCTGTAGAGGACAATTAAATTCTGGGCCCTTGGGGGCCCAGACAAACTTAAAAAACATGAAAAATTATTTAAAAAAAAAAATAAAAACAAAAAACAAATAGCAAAAATATTGGGAGAAAAGAAAAAATCAATCATTTTTCTTAATTCTTGAGTAAAAGGGTTAAATCGATCCCTCAAGTATTAGAATTAGATAAATTTGACTATTTATAAATAGGAAGATGACCCTACAAAGGGTTGAAACGTCCCACAAAAGAAATACAAGAAATGTTAATTATTTATTACACCTAATCCATCAACATAAATAATTAAAAATTAAACCTGATACACATATAATTGTAGAATGAAGAATACATCACCAGACTTGGATTTATCTTCTTTTGTAACAATTAGAGATTGTTTTGGTTATATCCACAGCAGTGCTTTCAAAATCAAAAATATTTTCTGTCAACCATTCAAAAACTGTTGAACCTTGTCTTCTTTTTTTCCAGCTAATAATTATCTGGTGGGAAACATGATTGTTTGTATTTTATTTCTAAACATACTCACACACATATATGTAATGGTTGACTTTATTGTATCAAATTACTCCATTCTATTACAGCTTGTAGCTTATTCTTAAAAAAGGGTTGCAATGTTGTAATAACTTTAAATAAACTGTTTTGTATTGTCAATTATGCATATTTTTTTATCCTCTTATACTAATATCAAAGTCCTTTTTCTTTTTTCTTACTTTTCTTCATCGCCTAACGGAACAAATTTGGTTGGTATGTTTAGTACCCATATATTGATTTATAAAACAATACTCTCGTATCCATTAACCCCAAAAATGAAGTTGTAATACTATACACAGAAGTAGTGGTCACATGGGTATTGAAAATGTCCATCTGTAGGCTATTTTTCACAAAAAATGTGTGACCAAAGATGGGCTCATATGATCTACTAATCACATTTCATTACAATCAGTTGTGTGGATTTTTAATTCATGATCTTTCTTCACAATATTATAGAGAACCGATTCACAACTCCCTTATAAATACCCAGAGAAAAGCATCTTCATTGCCACTTTTCTTTAGTTTATACATAAGAACGCCATTATCTATTCATACATTTACATTTCTGACGGAATCTTATTCACTAAAAGCTGATATAAAAGTTTTATTTCCTGAGCACAGTTTATTGACTTAATCCTCTTTCAATATTGATATTCTTTCATTTCCATTTTTCCTTTTTTCTTCTTTAAATAATGGTAGCTTCAATATGATGTAATAATTGTTATATTCGATTGCTTGGTAAATGGACTATATTACTAAATTGTATACTAATAAATTTGGTACACGTTCATGTACAAGTAGCTAGAACTCTCCACCACAGGGCATAAAAAGGGCCTAAGTGATGGCCAAATTGCAAGGTTCAAACAAGTGGTTCTAGTTGGAAGTACTAGACTACTAATAGTATAAAGAAAACACATAGCTGGACTTAATAAATATGCTGGACTTGTATTTAATAAGCTAATTTATAAAACATCTCAGTCCAGAGGTATTATCAAGTGACTCAACTCACTTAATTTAATGTGTTTTACTCTAAGCGTCTACCACTTAGTAGATGCATGTCTCTGAAAGACACTGTGCCCAAATCCTTCTACAGCCAATAAAATAATACTGATTAACAGAAATTCACATAGGTAATGCATAATTAAATTAGTATTACATACATGCTTCATGATTAAATTATATATTCAATTCTTATTGAATTCAGTCATGACTATTATATAATTCCATCATCATTGAATCAATTCAATTAAAAAGTTGAACGTAATTACCGATGGAAAAAAAAATCAAAAAATTTGAAATAACAGATTGAAATACCGACTACAACATGAAAAATTATAATTTCACTTATAGCAAAGAAATGAGGAAAAAACACTGCACAAGTTGTACATCACTAGATTAGTTAATCAAGTCCTTGCAATTCATCAAATTTGGTTTAATTATTTTTCAAGTTATNTTACCAATAAAAGACTAAGCTCTGGTTTCCTAGGAGAGCGTTGCCACTAAATAGCAACTGTAATCTAGCGGTCACAACGTGCATGATGTCACAAACTTTGACGGTATAAACTAAATAACGTTGGTGGTCTATTGAATGCTGACAGCAACAATGCAACAGAGCAGTGACACCTTTTTTATGACCATCATAACAGTGAAATAGTTTTGCGAGTTTTTTCGTGTGGCGTCATTTTATGTCCACCGCAGTGACTTCACGACTCTACATAACAGCCGCTATATAGGAACCCAGAGCTTTAGAGGACCTCCTTGTAAAACTCCTTCATTGAGGTCAAGGGAGTGTAGCAGTTTATTTTCACGTTTGATCCTAACTGATGCCTGGTTGTACAGGCTCCTGATGATGTTCAACATTTTACTAATCTCACCTAAATTTATGAGTTTTAGTCAAATGTTAGACAAGAAGTCAAAAGCCTTCCATAGAGTGACAAAAATAGCAATTTCATACATTTATTTTGTGCTAGTGAATGTCTGTGCTATCAAGGCCAGAGTAAAAATATGGTTAAGCCGTTTCTTATGTTTTTCCTTATAGTTTGCTTTAAGTATTTATGTCAGTATCTTGTATTTGAGGGTACTGTTGATGGTGTGAATAACCAGCGCGCTACTTTCCCTTGCTGTATTTATAATGTCACCTTTAAGTTGGTTGAAGTCCTGGGAGGCAAAGTAGATTTCTTGATATAATCTGGTTTGTTAGCTGGGCCCCATTTAATTCTTTGTACAATTTCTATTTGGTTATTAGGGAGGTGTGTGTTATTTTAGTTATGAAACATTGAACTGAAAGGCTTACATTTAGGTATTAAACATAACATTTAATATTACTTTTGTTACTGATAATAATCAATTATAATTATTATTCTAACAAATTTCAAAATGAAACAGTGACACATGATTTAATACCATCACAATAACAATAAAAAAAAAATCTATATTTTGTTTGATTATATTTTAGATGGAGGTGAATGTGGCTTAGAAGATGATGAATATGAAGCTGCTGTTGCAACTTTACAGTCTCTTGCAGCAGCCCTTGAAACAGACTGTGTATGCCTCAGACAGAGGAAAATGGAGAAGGGGATGACAGGTCAATTCCTTGTCAGGAAAAAAGTGGAAGAGCACGATTTCTTAGAAATCAGGTATAAATATGTTATGTATCGTAACTTCTTCTCAGACTTACAATTATCATATTTTTTTGTGACAAATTATTTATAAAATATAAGTTTTGAAGAATTTTCTTTCTAATTTTTCCATGGGCCAGTTACAATTAAAAGCTTGTTTAAAAACATATTTTTTTATTTATTTACGTTAATGCAAAGCTTTGAAAACTTCTAATAAATGTATTACTTGCTTACTTACAGGGTTGCAGTTGTTGGTAATGTAGATGCGGGTAAATCTACTCTTCTTGGTGTGCTAACTCATGGAGAATTAGATAATGGTAGAGGTCATGCTAGACTCAAATTATTCAGGCACAAGCATGAAATGGAGTCTGGAAGGACAAGCTCTGTTGGAAATGACATTCTTGGTTTTGATAGCATGGGTTTGTTTATTATTATTTTTTTTTTTTTTTTCAATAGCTATAAAAGTAATGTACATTATAGATATAATCTTTTATACAATTTTAAAACTATATTTCTTTCTTTTAAGTATTAAATTGTATTTATTTTAATTTTTTCTGCTGATATACTTTTAACATTTCCTAGTTCACTCTATAGACAAAACTGTAATCTCTTATCATACTTATATAAATTTTATTCATTTTGCTTTTAGGTAATGTTGTGAATAAGCCTGAGCATGGGTCGCTAGATTGGGTAAAAATTTGTGAGAAATCTTCCAAAGTGATTACATTTATTGATCTGGCTGGTCATGAAAGGTACCTAAAAACTACTGTTTTTGGTATGACTGGACATGCACCTGACTTTGGCATGCTTATGGTACGTAACATTTTTTTTTTTTTTTTAGGAATTAATAAACTTTTTATTAATAGTACAGTCAAATTAGACCCAAAAAAAGGTGATCTTGTGAAAAACTTATAAGTTTGGAACAGTTGTTTGTTGGTGTCAATTGTACAACATACTAAAAGTCCCCGAGGGTCGGTGGTGAGCTGGGATTAAGGGAAACTGTTTAAATGTTTTTGTTTTTTTTTTTTGC
Organism: Gerris buenoi; assembly: GCA_001010745.2. Taxonomy (NCBI): domain Eukaryota; kingdom Metazoa; phylum Arthropoda; class Insecta; order Hemiptera; family Gerridae; genus Gerris; species Gerris buenoi. Next base: position 50,954 of record KZ652378.1, on the reverse strand, counting down.
TTTTTTGCAACTATATCCAAAAATATTGTTCTAAAAAAAAATTTTTTATACACAATTAAAGTATACATCAACAAAATTACAATTTTTTTCAAAAAACTTTCAACATGATTTCTCTGGAGAATGACTGTACTTATGTCACACATTTTTATAGGAAGGTTACTTTTACTCACCTAGTGAAAGCTTGTAGAGAAGTATATTTGAAAAAATTAAATATTTAACAAAATATTTACTTCTTGGATCAGATGACTTTTATTAATTGGGAAAGACATTATAATAACATTATTTTATTTGTATATACTACGTTCACTCATCGTTTTGGAAACGGTTTTGAAAACGATCTGCTAGTTCAAAACGCTGTATGAACGGAGATCGACGGATCGTATCGGTTTAGATCCGCTCCACCAAAAATATGTGATTGGAACGTGGGATCATATTCAAAACGCTCATATGAACAGGTCGTGGAGGAGATTGAGATATCAGGTTGTTTTACTCTTTTCTACTTTTCAAGTTCTTTGTTTTTGTGAGCTTCCGTTTCTTTTTTTTAAACTTCAAAATGTCATTAAACAGAAGTTAATACTATAAAGAACCTGTAAAAACTTTTAATAACTTGTAAATAAAATGTAAAAATACGCGGACATATTAGGTAACTAGAAAGATGGTTTTAGTCGTGGCATGACCGTTATGAAATCGAAAACAAATATTTCGATCACCTGTAGTTTTTGTTGTATGAATGCGAATTGTTTTGAAAACGAATTGGATCCGAAACGCTTTCAAAACGATGTGTGAACATAGTAATAGGCTAGCTATTTTATAGATATACAAATAAAGAATTTATTTGGGACTTTTATGCTTTATTATAAAGATATACATATTTTAATTTATTTATATATTTCCTTTTTTTTAAGGTTGGTGCTAATTCAGGTATTGTTGGAATGACTAAGGAACACCTTGGCCTCGCTCTTGCTCTTTCTGTACCAGTATTTGTTGTCATCACTAAAATTGATATGTGTCCTCCAAATGTTCTACAGGACACTATTAAATTACTTGGCAGAGTTCTTAAGTCTCCGGGATGTAGGAAAGTACCAGTTATGGTTAAGACAAAAGATGATGTTGTTTTATCTGCTACCAACTTTGTTTCTGAAAGGTATTTTTTTTTTAAATGCTAAGTTTGTTGCTAAAATAAATTGACTTTTTACATTCATAGGTCAGATCTTTTTCTATACACTGCTGCCGGTCCCTTCTAAAAGTCCATATGCTTTTAGGTTATGTCCAATATTCCAAGTTTCCAATGTAAGTGGTGAAAATCTTGAGCTGCTTAAGATGTTTTTAAATCTGTTGACGACAAGGATGCCATGCTTAGACAGTGAACCATCAGAGTTTCAAATAGATGATACATATTCAGTACCTGTAAGTACATGGTGGAATTTTTACTTTCTGAGAAAGTAGTTTTCTGCACTTATGTAGTTTTTTTTTTTTTAATTGTTTTCAGGTATGATTAATGTCATGGCAAGTTTTACTAATTTTATTTAACTCCAATAATTGTAATCAAAGCTGCTGATCATGGGTCAATATAAATGAAACTTTTGTAAGAGTGGAACAAAAAGGACGGGGGATAATAATTTTTATTATAAATCCAATTTATTCTTATTGCTCCTCTAAATATACTTTTAGTTTTACTTTATTTGTATTTTTAAATCTTTATTGAAATGCTACTTTCTATTCATGGGGATGTTAATAGATAATATTAAATAGATAATAAACATTCTTGAATAAAAAAAAACAAAACAAAATACAAGTTCTATACTTGTAGACTTCTATTAGGACAAGAATTGAAAAAATAAGAGCTTATATTTGTATGGCTAAAGATGTGTTATTAAATCCTATACATAGTATAATTTTCCAAGGTTTATTAAGTACCCCCTTGTTCTTGGTAGTTGCAGAAACTTCTTGATAAATATGTTGAGGCCACATAGATTTGATGTTAAAGTACATTCCAGTGACCACGTTCTGGGTTACTTCTGATTCCCCCTCTTAGAATTTTATTGAACTGCCTAAGGTAAACCCTCTACCCATGAACTATACCATTTCTTTTTTTTGTTTTTACTTTGCAGGTCGTATAAGTTGTTTCTCGAAGTCTAATTAATGTTATCTTTACCTCTAATTGTATGAATTTGTAGCAAAACAATGTCAACATCTTTTTTCTAATATGTTCTTATAGGGTGTAGGGACAGTGGTTTCAGGGACAACATTAAAAGGTGTCATTAGATTAAATGACACTCTTATGCTAGGCCCAAATCCACTTGGACATTTTATACCTATCACAGTAAAAAGCATACATCGGAAGCGGATGGCTGTAAGACAAGTGAGTGCTTCTCAAACGGCTTCATTTGCTCTTAAAAAGGTATGTTTGGGCTTTAATTATTCTTCTTTTGCTTTTGGGAATTACAATTTAATTATTGATCTTTTGAAAGACAGATTTTTTTTTTTCCTTTTTTGTAGCATTTTGTTTAGTGAGATGATTCTAATTTGGTTGTGCATTTTGAGGGTACAAATGTTGTTTAATTTTTTTTTTTAACTATCTTTCAAATATAATTTAATGTTTAGGAAAAATGTATGTTCCACCTTAATAATTACGTGTACATTTATCTATGTAAATATCTCAGTTTTACTCGAAAATTTAATTATAATTTTAATTCAGGTTTAAATATTCCTTTTATTCTCCCATTTTAAGAATTTAATTCATGTTTACTTTCCTTACTCGAATAAATACCGAGCTAATACTTTTTCTATATTTATTAATATATGAGTTTTATATATATTGTTATGTATTTAATTATTATTATATATTTAATTTTTCAGATTAAGAGGAGTCAAATTCGTAAAGGAATGGTCATGGTGTCACCAGCATTAAATCCTGTTGCGTGCTGGGAATTCGAAGGCGAAATCTTAGTTCTGCATCACCCGACTACTATCTCATCTCGCTATCAAGCCATGGGTAAAGTCTGTTTATTTTAGAGGTTGGTAATAATGTTTTTTAAAAGGAAAGGTCTACGTGGTCTATTTTATCTCTCCCTTTTGTATGTAATTTGTAGTACTTGTTTGGGTTGATGAAGAGTTGTAAAAAATTTGTTTATACTTTTATCATTAACGTTGGCTATATGTCACCCCTCTCCGAGGCATAGGGATACCTCAAAATGTAAAAATGATGTTTTTAGGCAGGTCTGTGCCTCAGAGAGGGGCAAAATATAGCCAACATTAATGAGGTAAGTATAAACAAATTTTTTACAACCCTTCAACGACCCATACAAATACTATGAAAGATCTACAATTGTGATGCTTCTTTCAACTTTACATTCCCTTCAACCTCCCCCCTCCCCCCATACACACAAAAACTTGTCCCCCTTTGCCCCTTTCGGAGGCTGATAAGTTTGTAATCATTTAATGCATTCAAAATAGTAACCAAAACAACAAATACATTCAGTTTAATTAACCATTTAATAGAAAATAACCACACATCAAACAAAAATAACCACATTTATCAAAAATAGCTACAAATTAGTTCATGTTTGTAGACATGGTTAAAAACTGGATTTAGAGAACTTAGAGATTCCAGAGCCTTAAACATCACTCATTTTGAATGTTTGAATGAAAGAACCAATTTAAACAACGCGATTCTAGTCAAACCTCTACAATAGTGTACACTTTACACACCTTTATCATTTACTGTTATGTCACTACCATTTATATTTTTTAACAACCTTACCTTTATAGATTCAAGTTTTATTTATCAATTACATTATGTACAATTCACTATTTCTTTCCAATATTTTACAATTAATAAAATATTAGTTTCATAGGTATTCCTTCACCCAGGTACTCTTATCTACCAGATCTTTAAAAATAAATAATAAGCAGTTAAGAAAACCATCAAGTTTTGTATAAGGCATAAACATCACCACAGTTTTTCCTGGGGTTATTAAGCCTTGTCTGTTTCTCTCACTCTATTTTTCTATAGGGTGTGTGTGCAGAGCTCCCTTGGCTAAATCTTATAATAGGTGTGACAGCTTCCCTATTACCTTGACATCAGCTTTCCAGCTGGAGTTGTTCCTTTGTGCCTCAGCTATTCTTAGAGTCAGCATTGAATAAATTAAATTTAGTCACAACCTGATGAATAACATGGCTACATTGAGCTTGGCATGCACTATCGATAGGGACACAGTCAAAAGTTCCCTTAATGTCTAGAAACAAACCCGATGCTAAGGAATGGTTTCCCAGAGTTCCTTCAATTTTCTTGACAAGGTGGTGAAGGGCTGCCTCACACGATTCACCCACTTGATATGTATTCTGTACCTTATGTGGGGTTTAGAATCTCTAATATATTCTGATCTACTAGTATTTCTAAAGTCTTCTATAAAGGAAGGAGGTGAGATTTATAGATCGGTATGATTTGGCTACAGTGACGTCTGGCTTCCCCCTGTTTGGGAATAAAAACCACTCTTAATGTTAGGTATTGTTCCGTAAATAATACAATTCCTTAGGATCTTTACTAGATACCCTAGAAACAAGTTGATGCTTTCTTGTAGCATCTGAGTTCTTACTTCATCAAGTCCTGTTGGCTTGAACCCCCACTTAACTTTGCTCTCAGTAATAATGGCTCTGGATATTCTCATCCTCTTCACTAAGAATTCTGTGATATATTGGTAAATGTAATAACTTATATAGTTGAGGAACTGTTATAGTAGTCCTGTTCTCTTCACGGGGAATTCTGTGATAAATTCATACATATTATAATTTAGTTGGGCAACTGTTATAATAAATTAACCTACAGAGCCGCTAGGCGGAGTGTTATGGTTATGATCTAACAGGTTATTCGATAACACTTCCATTTCCTTTTCATCAAGCACTGCTAAAACGAATATACACATCACCCTTGGCAGAAGGGTTTCCAGAAGGATCTACATAAGCCCAAAAACACATTTTTGAAATTTTAGTCGGTCTACCACTTTATATGTAAATGAGGATTAATGCACTGGGTAGTTAATAAGTTTAAACAAAAAATTTCAGTTGCTCCCGGCTACTTTTTACTCAGCAATATAAAAGTACTAGACATCTTCTCACTACAAAATAATATAATTTTAGTTGTATTTATAACAACTTAAGACTTTTTAAACCGATCTTTCGCTTTTGAAATTGTCAGTAAAAAGTTTTTTTTTGTTTTTTTGTTTTTTCAGTACATTGTGGGAGCATAAGACAAACAGCTAGTATTGTGAGTATGTCTGTTGAGTGTTTACGTACAGGAGACAAAGCACGTGTCCATTTCCGTTTTATCAAGCACCCAGAGTACTTACGAGCAGGACAGAGGCTAGTGTTCAGAGAAGGACGAACTAAAGCTGTTGGTAATGTTGTGCGAGTGCTGTCAGGACCCCAGCCTACCCAGTCTCATCATAAACACAAGCCCAAAGCCAATCACCCTTCGCAGGTCATCCAGGTGAAACCTGCAACCACTGCACACTAAAACAAATATCCCCCTGTTCATCCATGGTAGCATCCTTATTATTTTTTTTTTTTCTTTTGGTTTATTAAACAATTATTTATTTTGTTTAATTTTTGTTTATTTTTAAATTTATATTTGGTTTTATTTATCTATTTAATTTATCTGTTTCTCTGCTGCGCTATTTAAATTGATTAATCTAATTAAGAAAGTTTATTACAATCTATCAAATCAAGAATAAAATAAATGAGGGGAAGGCAAAGATTAGAAGTATAGTTAAAAAATCCCGTCAAGTACTTGCTAGCAAGTTACTAATAGGGTTTCTTCGGTCATAAAAATTAATTATTATTATTATTATTTATTTTTTTAAACAAAAATATCCATGGTTCACTTTTAAAAATCAAGATGTGCATATATCATTATTCTTTACTATCTTCGCTATGCGCATATGCTTATTGAATTCTTTTAGGGGTAAAATGATAGCCATTTTGGAAACACGATATATTTTTGTGAACTAAATTTCAATACCTTTAAAATGATACCCAAATTCGATTTTTCAAATCACAAAAATTTTGGGGCCCCGTATTTTCGGCCCCCTAAAATTTTTAAAAATTNTGGGGGGTAAAATGGCCGCCATTTTGAAAATGCGATACATATTTGTAATCTACATTTCAATACCTTTGAAATGATACCCAACTTGAAAATTACAAAAAATGTAAAATATTGCGCGGTGATCGCAATTGATCGCAGATCGCAGAAATTTGGAGTGTTAAAGTTCGCAATAGGTTTTCTGTTTTTGGGCAAAAAAGTTTAACTTATATACCAAATTTCAAGTCAATAGCGTCAGTAGGTTGGGAGATATACTCCAAGTTGCGACGGACGGACGGACGAACTACCAAAAGCATAAGGGTTTCTAGGATGACCTCGAAACCCTAAAAACCACATTTATCTTACAACTTAAAGAAATGTTTATAGCTATATGTTATCTGGGCAGTTAATACTTAAAAAAACTAAATATATACTAAATAAAAACACAGTAAAAATAGAGCTATTTCTTTGAAAAAAAAAAAAAACAAAAAAAAAACTCAGTATTCAGTTAAATATTTGATTCGCTATATGTTAAGCATAACTTTTACCTCTTCTGGTGAAAAGAGAAAATAAATATATTAAAATTGAATTTAAAAAAATACTAAAAGAACATAAGAGATAAAGAAAAATACATAAGACAAATTGATATCTTCTTCTCGTTGTTAAGCTGCACCGCCACTATCTTGACTATGTTTGTCGATAGCTAATAAATAAAATGTTTGTTCGACTAAAATATTGAGTTCTCTATTTTATAACTCCTGGAGTATGCCTGCCAAAGGGCTTTTACAACTATTTATATAATGAATTAAAAAGGTTTAGTGTGTCATTTCATTAGCTGTATAAAAGTTTTTTTTGTTTTTTTTTTAATCAATTTCTTTATTGGCAAAAGTTAACAAGAGTGAGGGTAACTGCAGCCATTTTAAATAATGATTTTTATTGGACAACAATCTGTGGGTAGTAACAATTTTTAAGGACATTTTGTTCCTAATGCGGCTGCGGCCGACTTTTGTGGAGCCAACCCAGCATTTGCTTTGTTGATTGAGGAAACCGCAGAAAACTCAAATCAGGTTGGCCGGACTCGAGTCCTTCCAGATGTGAGGTTCAAAAACCTCACATCTGGCATTTTTAGATTTTAGTTATTAGGTGCAGTAATATGTTACGGTTTATAATTTATATCTTCTATGAATTTTATGGTTTTCTTTAAATTTTTAATTTTTTTTGAAAATAATATTTCTAACATTTTTTTTGTTATGGGAGCGTCTTCTTCTAGGTTTATTCCTGAATAAAGGTTTTTTCTTTTTTCTACATTTCCAGTACATTCAGTGAGAATGTGCTGGATATTTTCCTCTTTTGTGGGACAGCTGAAACAAATAGGTGAATCGCTTAATCCAATTCTATAGTTATATTGTATACATCTACAGTGAAAACTTCTCATTCTATTGATTTTAATGATATCACATCGATTTATATTACATTTCCAAAACCATGGTGTTTTAATTATGTTAGGGTTATATTTTTTGTAGTTAGAACCTTTATTATTATCTTTATAGAAAT